>OY986971.1:3014703-3115872 GCA_963920575.1 Narthecium ossifragum | reverse complement strand
TATCAACTTAGATTAACTAAGTGACTACAGATTAGTCTTAATAGGAAAATTTTATTGAAAGCCTTGACAGATTTCTAAGCAAACTAACACGTGGAAATTGGAACACACAAGGGAAATGGTTGAATAAAAATACAAGTGAACACTACATCTAGATAGTATTCTTCTTTTTGTTTGCATGAAAATGATGCAAGGCAGCAAATATCCAAATATTCTCACAACCAAATTTCATTTATTTTTTGACTTCTAAGAACCAGTACGCCCAAAATCTCTACGAACACTATTCATAAAAATTAAGACAAATGTAATTTGTCACTAGGGGAGGTTCACAAGATTTGAATTAAGCTATGAGAGATGAAAATATTATCAGGAGTAAAACCAAAAGTAAGATATGTTCCAATGTGATTGCAAAAGAGCATAATATGGATTACATTGCCGGTGCCATGTGACGTGCTGGCCAAAAAATGGCACAATACATGCCGATGCCATGTATGATGATGACATTCAGTTCAGCCACGGCTAATGGCACAGATCCCCATTAGGAGGTAAATGTACTTGGCACGGAACCCATGCTGAGTATTTACGGGCACGGATTGTGCCGACAGGCACAACAAACAATGGAGGATATCAAACAAATGATCATTGGAAGTAGATTAGGAAAAGAACCCAACGAATATGGTAGAAGCCAAAGGTTCTTTCTTATGCTAGGCAAGATTCAAAAATAGGTACAAGGTTTGAGATGAGAGCGACATTACAACTCTGTGAGGACAGTATAGCTAAGATTTAGCTTTAATCCTCAGCCAAATACAGCATATTGGTAGTTTAAGATTTAGTTTTTTTGTATTAGGAAATTAGGGAGAGCTTAAAAGTAAAGGTATGAACCAGAAAACAAAAATTTGTAGGACAGTGGAAATTTAAAGAGGAAAAGCATTGGATTTAGGTTAATCTGACCAACATCCCTGTCTTATCTAGTTGTAAACAAAATGTAAAGAACGTAGGCATTTGTCATTTCATTTTCAGCATCTTTTTATGCCAAGTATTCAATAGCGATCCTTCTGTTTTTTATCAAATAAAAGCCAAGAAGACTAAATGTCAACACATCTCTAAACGAATCCATTAACTTAAACTGATGTAGTTATGAAAAATTCAACTGATTGGTTAAATTATAACCTGAAAACTACAATCTGAAAGATTTATAAGTAATTGATTGCAAGCAATAAGATCATTTTAATTATGCTTCTTGAACATTATACGAAATTCCCAGAATGTTGATAAATGATTGGTTTTAGTCCTATTTCTTATAATGTGTGTAGAAGCATAAACTGATCAGCAGAAAATATTAGTCCTTTGTCAGCTAACAAATCATCACACACATTCGAGCACTCATGAATCAACATGAGATTAAAGAACCTAAAAAATAGGCATTCTCTTGATATAGACTACAGGATTGCATATTGGGCAAATCTTTTCATCAACTTATTATTTGATCTTAAGGGGAAAACTCTGGCATTGAAACTCGATGATTCAATGCAAGCAAGGATTTACAGATGCTTATCTTGTAAAAGAAGTTACAAAAGCAACCTCCTTAAAAAAATTTGATCATTTATCAATAGTTATTTGCTACCATTATGAAATAAGCACCAAACTTCCATCTTTTAGGCTTTCCTGCTTTTTTGCATACAACATCGATGTTTTGCGATAGATATATATGTGCATCTTATACTCTTCAGATCATTCCCTACTTTCAACTATCAATAACTTTGATACCTCAACGGTTTATTCGGGCTTCTAGTTTCACAGCATCTTTATTCTATTCAAAGCTAAAAACATAAAATTGAAAACTGCCAGCATCATGGACAAATTTAATTCGGCAAAAAACCAAACCCAAGTTTTAGCACTTGAGTCCTATGTTAAACTACTACCTAAATGACCCAATAACGAGGAAGGTGGCAAATAAAACTTGCTTTTAAATCAATTATATGTCAAGAGCACAACAACCATGTTGATGGCAGAAAAATCGAAGCCAACTATGGGCACAGTCTGTGATTACCAAAGCCCGGCTCGACACAAGCCACAAGCATGGAAATCTTTGGCTGGTGATTACCCAAATGTTTTGAAATGTCCCAAGGTGCCTTGGAAAATTAGGAATACCATGCGATTCAAAGTGAAGGAAGGGAAGAGAATTCAACATGCAGCTGAACAAAGAAATGAGGACATGCCTAGGCAAAGATCCAAGCACCTCATAAAAGAATGGCAAATGAGTAAGAACGAACTTAAGTAAAGAAAAAAATGTGCATAAAACGGAATTTTGCTCAAACTTTCAAATAATAAACCCAGTATTCTCAGGTATATGGTAGAAAACGGACAAATTGAAAGAATATCTGGTTATTAAAACCATAAAAATGCACATGAACGTACTCTAGACCAAGGATTCCCGAGCCGATCGGCACCTTTGGTGCCGGCCGACAAGTATCGTGCTGGTGGGCTAGCGTCACCGACTTTGCCCCCAGCACTGGCACAACCACCTTTGCACGCTTGTCAACCGGCACCGTCGGTTGCCGGTCGATACCCGCTATTGCCGGTCGGCAACGGGGTGGTGCCGGTCGGCCAACTGGGTTATAAGAGGGAGAAGAGAGATAACGGAGGGGGAAGCAGAGATAGGGGAAACCTGTGATGTGAAGAAGAAGAGGGGAAAGGGGAAAAGGGTAAAAAGTAAAAACAGAGAGGAGAGAGGAGGAACAGAGGAAGGAGACTTACCTGGACCGCTACAGCGCTGCCATCTCTTGATCGCCTCCTCTCACGACGATCTCCTCCTCACCTCTCCACCGTGATCTCCTCCTCATACGGCTGCGAGCCTGCGATCTCCTCCTCTCCAGCCTCCACTGCGATCTCCTCCTCACCTCTCCAATCTTCCACGACGCCTCCACTGCGGCGATCTCCTCCTCTCCATGGCGATCTCCTCTCTACCGCAGCATCGAGGCATCCGGGACGGGCATCAAGCGAGAAGGGGCGAGGCCGCGAGGGTTTGTGCCTTAAACCCATCACCACGGCTCTTATAAAGACTAGGTAGGTGAGTAACCTAAGTTTATTAGTTTATTTCTTTTTTAATGATCATTGTTATAAAGTTTATAACAATGATCCTTGTTAATTACTTCATTTATTTATATTTTAATGATCTTTGTTAATTTAGTTATATTTTAATAATCCTTGTAATAATATAAACCAATCCACCACCTGCACTAAGTTAACCTATTAAGTTGGAGTATTAATAATTTAATATATTATATTATTTCAGTTAAATACGTTCGAAACCACGTGAAGAGGATATTGGGTGGCAGTATGGGGATCCTCTTCCCGGAACAAGATTTGGATGGGCATGTAAATTTTGTGGTATGGTAGGCAAAGGAGGTGGTGTCAGCCGGCTGAAGGCACATATAGCCGGCGCATATAGCCGGTAATGACTCAAACGTGGCAAAATGTTCAAAAGTGCCCCAAGAGGTCAGGCAAAGCTTGAGAGCCAAACTTGATAGGGTAAAAGAGGCGGAAAAGGCTATGAAGAACATGAAGGCGAACATAAACAGACAAGCGGCTGAATACTCGATTCGTGATCTGTACGAGAATGATCCACTATTGTGCGCTGGTATCGAGGCATCCCTTCAGGAACAGTGGGACGCGGAGGAGGTTCAGAGGCACAGAGCACGTTTTGGACCTTCAACATATGAGACCGGTTCTGGAGCCCATAGCGCCTCTGCCTCAGGTTGTTCGCCTCCTCGGAAACAAAGCAAAGGTTCGTCGATCCTCAATAGGTTTGGATCAATGAGGAGAGGTGGAGGGGACAAGAGATCAGTCGATATTAGGGACATGGATCCTAATGCATACCCGAGCCAAGACTCCAGGCAGAGACGAATCAACGATTGGAAGGGGGACAAGAAGAGGGAAATCGGTCGCAACATAGCCCGGTGGTTTCATTTCTCACATTCCTCCTTTTTTTGCAGCTAACACATTCTTTCGGTCCATGATAAACACTATACAAAAGCATGGGCCTGGGATTGAGCCTCCCACATAAAGAAATAGCCGACAAGTATCTACAAGAGGAGATCATTGAAATGCGAGAATATATCAGTGGCTTCAAGAAACAAGGGGACAGATATGGAGTTACACTTATGTGCGACAGCTGGATAGGACCGACGAGAATGTCCATAATCAATTTTCTCGTCTACTGCAATGGAAAGGTGGTGTTCCACAAGTCTATCAATGCCTCCAATGAATTCCACGATGCAAACTACATTTGTCGTCTCATGGAGCAGGTTGTAAACGATATAGGGGAGAGATATGTCGTGCATGTAGACTCAAAATCACATTTTTATCCAATGCTAAATTTCATTACGTAGGAGTTAAAAAATTAATAATATTTGATTATATGTATGATGTAGATTGTCACCGATAATGGCGCAAATTTCAAGAAAGCTGGAGAGATGCTCATGGCGAGGAGGGGGCATTTATATTGGACCCCTCGCACCGCACATTGTATTGATATGATGTTGCACGACATAGGCCAGCTGAAGAAGATAAGGAAGACAGTGGCTCAAGCCCAACAAATCTCTCGGTTCATATACAACCACCTTCTTGTGCATGCCATGATGCAAAAATACACTGAGGGAGAGCTCATCCGGCCTGGTGCTACAAGTTTTGGCACACATTTCATTGCATTCAAATCTATGCAACAGAAGATGACTGGACTAAAAACTATGTTTGTATCCGAGGAGAGGAGTAACTTTGGTGGATATCCTAACTCCACGGATGGAAAGGAGACATACAAGACAATATTGTCGAACAGATTTGGGAGGCGGTGAATGAAACAGTCCGGGTTATAAAACCTCTTTACGCTGTTCTTCGTATGGCTGATGTTGAGAGGAAAGCTCAGATGGGCTACCTATATGGAAGGATCGAGCAAGCAAACGCGGAGATACGGAGAGCTGCTCCAACGGCTTGCGAGAATATCAACATTATTGAGCGCCGATGGAAGGCATAAATGGGCCGCAATTTGCATCTCGCAGGATATTATTTAAATCCAGCATACCAATACCGCTACCAAGTATCACCTTTTACGAGCATTGCGGAATAGCATTATCAGGTTAAAGAAAGATGCAACAACATGCAATTTGGCTATAAATGAGGTATTCTTTGTTGTACATTACAATTTCTCTTCAAGAATTATCGAAATAATGCTTGAAAACTTACCGTGAAATATGCAAAAATGAATATCAAGGAATGATGTTCAGAGATGGGATTGGATCTTTCGGGGAGGCCTCGGCTGTAAATGGGAGATGTTCTACTGATCCCGGTGAGTGGTGATTTTATAACTTATGATTTAATATCGTACACAAATAGGTCCAAAGTGAGGTTCTAATGAAATATATTGTATTACAGCTGAATGGTGGATCCAGTACGGAGAGTCAACACCAAATTTGAGGAGGATTGCGATTCGCATCCTATCACAGACTGTAATCATCTAGTGGGTGCGAACGCAACTGGTCCACATTCGTACTGATTCATTCAAAAGCGCGGAACATGCTGTCATACACTCGGCTGGAGAAGCTGGTACATGTACATTACAATATGAGACTCCGACCGAGGTACATCACCGATGACACAACGAAAGACATGGAGGATCCTGATGTGATCGACACTTATGTCTTCAGGGAAGAAGATGATCCTATAATTGATTGGGTGCGAGCTATAGAAAACATGGGGTGATCCCGTCTTAAACGAGCCAGGCGATCCACCTCGAACAAATAGGTACATCATCGAGGAGGCGGGGTTGTAGAACATGGATGCTGATGCTTGGACGACACGGAATGTCAGATCTCCATCAGAGCAACAAGGGGCTCCTAATCCTTCTAGGGTTCCTGCATCTTCTGCTCGATTAGGACCCAAGGTGATACCGACTCTGATGCAAAGTTTGATCGTCTTATGCATGAGAGAGGGGCACGTGGAGGTGGAAAATCCCAGCAAAGCCAGTCATCCAAACAAGACATAGATTCACGGGATACCAATGACAGGGAGGTCACTACTTCGGCCAGCACGCATCAGTCGAAGGACGACGACGACACCGATAGTGATGGTGGAGATGACACGTGCATCCCTGCTACACAATCTCAGAGAAGGGATGGTGGCTTGATTTTCACAGAGCAATGATTCACGCATGCTACACAAGACGAACACCATGGAGTGAGAGATTCACGCTTGGTGTACGGGAGGCGTAAAGTCGGCCAAGAGCGAGATGCTCAGTATAATTATTCAGACATGAGACAGAGTCTCGCGCTGATGCCAGTTCATCATCCACTCTTCTGTCCTATAAGCACCCCTTTCACTCTGAGAGATACGGTTCTAATAGCTATTCTTCATCACATAGCTTTGGAGATTACCAGTACCCTATGTCAATTCATGCGCGTCATAAAATCGATCCGCAAGGCTATGGTTTTTATGGCTATCCTCACTATGGTTCATCTGATTCTCAGAGCCAGCAACCATACTTTTTTGAGCAGTCAGAGCCACACCAATATAGTAGCTATGGAGAGTCTTCATCAAATTCTCCTCTGCGTGTAGCTTTCAGGTACAACATGCTCGAGGAGGTAACTTTTGAAGATCAGCCTATCCGTTTCATGGACCTCATCAGAAAATTTGATGAGCAGCATTCATCACATTCCACATTCCCACAGTTTTTATCGTTTATGTAATCTATTAGAAGGGTCATACTCCATCAACCTTTAAACCCGGAGGATCGATATAGTTGGTGGAGAGCATGAGAATGTACAAGTCATAGTCTATTGATGAATGTTGCAATGATGTAATGAATTATATAAAAAATAGTTCATTATCGACCTCTATATCTATTCTTTTTCATTTTGAGTGCTCAAAAATCCAAAAAAATCTCCAAATCAATGTAGAACATCAAATACATGGTCAAAACTCCGTGCCAAATAATAAATGTGGTGTGCCAAACATCTAAAAGTCCGTGTTGGACCGTGCCGTTGGCACGTTCCGAGCGGCCAGGACCGGCTCGGCGCAATCCTTGCTCTAGACTATACCATCTGCTTTAAAAATACTTCCAAGTAAATTTAATGCAATTTTATATCCTAAATTAACTTAATACTAGTTAACATAATGTGGTGCGATCAACTAGTTAACATACTGTAGCCCGATACAAAATAATAGTAGAGAATAAAACACTCAAAATGCATATTTCATAAGATACAGGTCAAATTTGGAGCAACTATAGAATTTGTCATACCCGATGATCAGTGGCCTTGAGCTTGGGTAGCAACCGATCCAACATCTCCAATTTCCCACAGAGCCTCACAATAGGTGGCAAATAATGTTTAGGTATCAAACTATCAACCTATGAAAAGATAGGAATAAGATTAAGTTGAACAATTTAAGAAGGATACCAGACTTTATAACATAGAGAAAATTACTCAAGAATAATTAGACATGCCTCTTCAGCATGAAGTTGGCTAAGATATGGGTGATTGCATATATTGCGCAACTCCATCACAGTATTTTGCACAGAACGACCCTAAAAGAAAGGCAAATTCAGCACCATTAAGCAGAATTCAGCACAATTAAGCAAGTAATAGCAAGAGAAAGAAAGGAAGTCCGCAAAACCTTTGAGTTTCCAAGTGAGCCAAGATTTTCCTCCACCCTCTTCATTAAAAGCTTTTGATAGGCAGAAGCTTCACACCGTACAAGTCTCTCAATTTTTTCAGGGAGTTCATTTTCAACCTGCAAAATAGATGATTATGCAAAGATAAAAAATATGCAGTTAGCATATCGACAGCTGAGAATTGTCACTGATATCTATGAGAAATAGAAGTGTTGGGCAAAAGAAAAAGAAACTCCTTCAATTAACAAGTTAACTAGGAAAGATTTCCAACTACAAGACCCAAATCCACAGCACATCAAATTCAAGCACTAGTTTCCAGCCTTACCAGAAAAAGGGATGCTATTTGTATAAGAAATAAAAACATGAAAGTTATACCCTTTGCCCATGACTCTTCTCTTAGAACAA
The DNA here is from genome assembly GCA_963920575.1 of Narthecium ossifragum. Lineage (NCBI taxonomy): Eukaryota > Viridiplantae > Streptophyta > Magnoliopsida > Dioscoreales > Nartheciaceae > Narthecium > Narthecium ossifragum. The sequence goes on along the minus strand of OY986971.1, from coordinate 3,107,804 downwards.
TTGAACCGGAATAATCTTCAAAAGATTAGCTATGGTATCAAGAATTCTCCAAGCCCGTACAAAGGTCATAAGAGTCTCTATAGCTTTGTAATAACCAAAAAAAAAGGCGAACTTTTTATCTCCAACAATATATATATGCAACATAGGCATAAAACACAAAGAAGATGCACAAGAGCAACAAATTATCTAAGCTAGCTTCTTTGCAAGTCCACTAATAAGGCTTTGTCCATTATAAAATTATAGCAAGGGGGCAGCTATGATGCGATCGCATAGTTTTTACTATCACAAGACAAAAGGAAACAATAGCCCAATGTTGGCGTCGTAAGCCAGTTTTCCCTATAGTATTGGTTGATTAATCAGTTAATCAGAACACATTATTTACCTCGCAGAAATGCTGCTTCTTTTGCGGTATAACATTCTTCTTCATAAATCTCAGACCTGTCACTGCTCAATTACAAATCTAATACTTATCCATGTGAAGGCACTGGATGTCTAAAACAATAGGACAATTCTGGGCAAGCCCACTTATTTTTCCCTCATATACCACACCATAATCTAGACTCCATTAAATATCACAACTACCACCTGAAGAACTCATTTGTATCTTTCACCCTGAGCACACTCCAGGAAACCCAACCAGTGGACATTTAGTTTCCTCGATCAGGTGATAAAATTCATCCGGCTATGCTTCCAAGTGCTTCATGTTGTGCATCAGCAATCAGTTCGAGTGACTTGACACCTTAATAAGCATCAAAGAACAAAAGGTTGCATCATGCAAGACCAAGCAACCGGCAGACTCAAAGGGTGGAAGAGGAGAGCTTGGGATTGAAAACATTACTGGAATCAAGCATAGGACGGTATCAAAAGTTTCTTCTCAGATAATTTCCAGAAGAGTTGCAAAAGAATTAAGGGCAAAAGGAATTTTTCCGTTCAGAAGATAAAAGTGCTGGTTGACAAATGTCACATACTTGCAACTTGCACGCGCCGTGTCAGCAGCCTGCTGGCACGGTACGTGCCCTTCGGACTGGCACGCCCCTGTGCCATTGTCATTTTTCTTCCTCCTACTTCTTGGCACGGTATTGGGGGGGGAGGGGGGTTCGAAGCCGCTAACCCCCTGGCACGGTACACAGTGCTGGACCGGCACGGAAATACAAGCTTGCAAGAATAAGAATCATCTAGCATGGACTCTAGGGCTTTAAGAAACCATTATCGAGCTCGAAGTCCAGGGAACGTGAGAGGGATTTCAAGAATTTGGGCCAGCAAGATCCTAACAAAACTTATTGAATTCAGAAGGGACACAAGGAATTTTCATTTATGTTTGGCTGATAGCCTTCTTAACAAGGTGACAGAAAAGACATAAGATATTATAGCATTATTAGCTCACCAACCTAAGAGAAATCACAACCAGAAATAACATTAGATGCAAGCATCTGATATGTAACCCTGAATGAATTCCCTGCATACCTTGTGTTTCAACCTTCTAAGTACAAAAGGTCGAAGAACTTGGTGAAGGCGGTTTATAATCAAAAGATTCTCCTCCTCAGAAAGCAAAGCCTACATAAGCAACAAAATGATCATTGTAAATCAGACTTCTGTGAGTGGACATAGCAAAAGAACTTAAACTCCTACATTGAAAGATAATGAATAATTCTTACTTGATCGGGTGAAGTATCTCCACTGCCCTCAAATGGTTTATTGAACCATTGGGAGAAATCCTCAGATGAATTAAAAATACTAGGTAGTAAGAAATTTAGAAGCGCCCACAGCTCCTCAAGATTGTTCTACAAAAACAAACAAGTAAACAGACACTGAATTTGTAATATTCTGGTACTACTTTCCATGTCTTGTGATGCATTTCTATAATCAGGTAACATACTTTTTAGTAGCATTGCTGAGATCTAATTCCATGATTCAGAAATACCTCATGATTTTTTTGGGACAACTCAGTCCTTAGTTGCAAGACACGTCTTGCTAAAATAGAAGAGGAAGCCACCTCATGTTTGGGGGGGCCACCTTACTCCCTAGATGAGCTTATATACTTAGGAGGGATGAGTCAACACCATATCTGTTATGAGAGTGACACCTCATGATTATGAAAGACACCTCATTCTCTTGTTAGCAAGATGATGTCTTGCTAAAGTATAAGTATGTTACTGTTTAGTCCTTTTAGCATGTAGTGCTTATATATATAACGCAGCATAGTAGGATTTTGGTTTCAGCATCCATATTACTCATTGGGCTGGTTAGCTCATCCCATTCTCATTATATTTCAGGAGATGAAGTTTAGACTTACAGTTTCAACATCTCAGCATCTTTTATATGCAAGGAAGACTGGAGTTTTGTGCAAGATTGCTGTTTGTTGTATCGTGCATACATATGTATATAGAAGTCCCAAGACTTGTAGATAGTTGTAAGATGTTTAGAGGTGCAGAAGAGAGTAAGTCTTTTATGTATCAGCTTTTGATGTAAGAACTGAAGGTCTGAGATGTACTTATGTTGTTCTAATGAATGAGCTTAATGTGTTTTGAACTTCAGATATGTTATAAGGTTCCACTGCCACAACCCAATAATTCCTCGAGTGATAAGCACCAGATATCCACGAACTAGCACAAAACCATGACCAGTGAGAATTTACATCAGAAAATATCGCAATATGTGCTGCAGAACTACTGATAATTGTACAAGATTAGAGAGTGCACTATTTTAAAATCTAAACAGACAAAAACGCTACCTGTAGAGGTGTTCCAGTCAACAGCAGGCGATGGGAGCTTTGATAATGCTTCAGATCTGCATTCAGCTTACAGGAGGCATTCTTTATTCGGTGGCCTTCATCGATTATAATATAATGCCAATGAATTTTGCTTAGTTTTGGTCTATCGTGTTTGTTCATCAAATACTCGTATGTCGTTAGGAGAACATTGAACTTCTGCTGAACAATTCTCTCCCTGGAATAATAAAGGACTATCAAATTCATTCCCCTGATATAAGAAAATGCATGTTCTAAATTAAGGTACATACTTGAAAAGCCTACGCCTTTCTTCTGGAGGACCAGCATATGCAATTCTGTTTATACTGGGGGCCCAAAAGTTAATCTCTGATTCCCATCCGGGTAGAACAGAAGAAGGGACGACCACCAGAAATGGACCTCTATCATTCTTTGCTTCCATTAAGTAACAAATTAGTGCAATAACCTGCAAAACTAAAGAACTTAGTTTTCATGTACATAATTCAGACTTGCAAAATTGAAACCAACGAAAATCTCACAAGTAAAATATCACTAATGTAGACACTAGACATACTTGAACTGTTTTACCAAGACCCATTTCATCTGCAAGAATCCCATTCAAGTGGTTATTGTATAGTGAAACCAGCCAGCGCAAGCCATTCATCTGGTACCTGCAATCAGATCTCAGAAATGACCAAAGTCCTATGATGCTCTCAAGTCTCAACCATCTTTATAGCTCACAGCTACCACAAACATTGACTCAAAGCACATAAAAAGAAATGAAATTGCATAAATAAAGATGACTTACTCCCGCAGTTTTCCTCCTTGAAGAGAAGCTGGCTGATCATTTATGCTCTCTTTCACACTGAAGAACCAAAATTTTATGTCAAGGATTTTGAAAAATTGACTTAAATGCAGGATTGGATTAAAATTGCAGAATATTTGACAAATCGTCATAATATGAAGTTACAGAGCTGTATTGGTTCTTCTTAGAGCACTCAAAGTAAATCAGAAAGTAAGAGACATGTAATGACATTTCAGACCAGAGGTTAAAAATACCTGTGAGCCATCATGTAGTACTTCTCATTGCTTTCAAGGTAGTGCTGCAGCATAAAGAACTCAGTAGAGGAAGAACAGTTTAAAAAGTGAATAAAAAGTGCTTACCAGAGCCTGATCACTCTCATCTTCATTGTCATTAGCAACTTCATTCTTCTCAAACATATTTACAGCTCGGCCATCATCCATTTCCAACTCAAACCGCTTTGTCATAGCTTTAGCCTGCTGTAATCTTGTACCCAGCTTCTGAAGATACTTCTCAGTCTCTTTGAGAAGTTGCTTAACCCGATCAGATTTTGCATCCTATATGATTACAACTAATTCATAAACAGAAGACAATCGCTTTGAAAAGAATACAAAGTCACCATATGGGTATGCTGATCCGAACCTGGACCATTCTCAGATACCCTTCCACATCATTGTTCTTTAATAGATTAATCTTCTCACGCTGAATTCTGTCAATCTTTTCACGGTGAACTCTTTCTTTCCGTTTATGGAACTCTTTCACGTACCTATTAAGACCCTTCCAGCGCTCTCTCCTGACTTTGAAGCAGTCTTCAAGTTTCTCTCTACAAAAGAAATGCGCAATGCATGAGTTCTTAAAATGCCTCCAGCATGCTCCATAAGTTAGAACAATACCAGTAAATATCAATTACATCAATGATAAAGTAACTTCAACACATAACAAAGGCATAACAGACAGCATTCTCCAAAAAGATTGCAAATTTATGAAAGGCAATAAACAGTTTACGAGAAAACTAATCCTCCCAAAGGATAAACCCAAGAATGACATACCGGTGGCCTTCTATCTCACCAAAAAATTCTTTCTGCCTTTCACGAATTCTTTTCTGCCTTTCTTCCTTCATTTTCTGCTCAAATTTTTCAAGTTGCTTGATTCTCCTGCCATGTCTATGTTTCTTCATGGATTTCAGTCGCTCCATATCAGATATTACAGGTTTAAAAAAATCATCGAGAAAGTCACTATAAACAAGGAAACAAAAGGTGTGTCAAAGAAGACAATAAGCATGCGAAACAGCTATTGCAAACAACAAGGAGATTTGTCACGATGAGAGAAAATTACACACCTGCGTAAACGGCGTTGAAGTTTTAAAAGTTGAAGTTTTTTCAATTCAATAACACTTTTTGTCCTGGCAGAAATGTCTTCCGATGAACTGACCATTTGCTGACCACCAGAAAACAAATTAGAAAGACCACATAACACATACCAGAACTTTAGAGTTTGGACTTAGAATGCATATAAGGAAATCAGCTGCAGGTTTGAACTTGAAAATACTTGCAAAACAATTTTCTCATTTTGAAAGGAATAGGTGAACAAGCACAAGCATTAAAATAACTAATAGAGGGAATTAAGAGCGAAACATGATATTTATTCGTACAATGTCCAATAAGAAGATTTAAACCAAATCTCGCAAGTTACTAGGATTTAATTGTCCTTTACAGAGAAGATAAGCAGCTTATGACCTCTTTTATGATCTAAAATTATGGAAGTACAACAAAAAACTTATAGATTAGAGAAGAAGAACACAATTTCAAAACAGGATGAAGCAAGACATTCTGCAGTTGTATGTTTTTTAAGTATATTGCACAAAGACACTTCTAGACAAGTTGGTAACAAACAAATTAGCAAGTCAGAACATTCTTTCATAAACGAACAGCATGAAAAAGCAGGAGATGAAACAAATGAAATGAATCACCCTTAATCCAAGGCAAAGATTTGAGCAACCAGATAATTTTCATCACTGGACTGATGCGAGAAAGAAAGCAGACAGATCATAGCTTCCTACGACACCTATAATTTGATCAGTAGAAGAAAAATTCTCAAACGAACCTAAATGTTCCTGTAGTCATCCAAAACACAGGACAACTGATGTGGGAGCAAGTTCCATAATTAGAAGGAATTCAAATTTGATTTGATTTTAGGGTTGGTTTCTCATTTGGGTTGATTTGTTAGGATTTGGGTTGATGTTTGTTAAAATTTCCTATTATGATTAGCCTCTTGAAAATGCTATAAATAAGATATTTGTATGCCGATTAGAGCCAAGTTATGAAGAATGAAAACTGAAGACGAGCTTCTTCTCCTTTAGGTGGCGATGCCCAAGGCTCCCCTAGGTGGTGATTCCTGAGGTCGGAGGACTACTTTTCAGGTGGTGATTCTTGGATATCGACCTACAACATTTTTGGTATCCGAACGAGGTTCCCCTAGGTGGTGATTCCTAGGGTTGGCAGATTGTCCTCTAGGTGGTGATTCTTAGGGGCTATTCGGCATCGACTTTGATAATCCTAAGTGGTGATGCTAGGATCTGTCGAATATTGTCTAGGTGGTGATTGTTAGACTTTGTTCGGCATCAACTATCTATCCAAGCATGAAGATGAGGTCTCTTTGAGGCCAACGACTTCAGCTCGCGGACGAGCTCTCTTTAACCAGTAGAGAATGATGCGAAAGCAAGTTCCATAACTAGAAAGAATTCAAATTTGATTTGATTTGTTAGGATTGGTTTCTCATTTGGATTGATTTGTTAGGATTTGAGTTGATGTTTGTTTAAATTTCCTATTATGATTTGCCTCTTGACAAGGCTATAAATAAGGGATTTGTATGCCGATTAGGGTCAAGTTATGATTAATGAAAATTAAAGATGAGCTTCTTCTTCTTCGGGTGGTGATGCCCAAGGCTCCCCTAGGTGGTGATTTCTAAGGTCGGAGGACTACTTTCCATGTGGTGATTCTTGAAGGTCGCCCTACATCAACAACTCTAAGGAGATACCCAACAAGTGACTTGTTCGATGTCATCATTAGTTCACACCTATTCAAGGAGCAAGGACCATAGGTAGCTTTCACCCAAAAAAGATTTTAAGGGACTCGAATCACTTCAAATATAGAGGAAGCAAGAAGATATTTTTTGTCGTCTTCAATGGCCATGAGAAGTAGATAACAACGGGAAATAAGCTAGGGCCCAAAGAGTGGAAAAATATACGACATCTTAAAATGGTCTGAAGTTCACATCAATTATATGCTGGCTAGTAGCCAATAGGGCTTGCTTTGGTTAACTATCATAAAGCTTCAAAGAAAAGGTGCCATAAACAGTCAACTAGAAGATTCCTCCTAAAATAGACAGAAAAAAAAATTGGTAGCACATTAAGGACTATAGCCTCATCCAACAAGGCATTTGTGTCCAAAAATGTCCACTCCAACGCTAAATCCGGATGGATAAAATAACCTTTTCATAACAGCCCACAAAATGAAGGGATAGCAATGCAAGAACTCTTCAAATAGAGCACACAGCTACATTCAACCAAACAACATGTCAAATCATCTTTAATCCGAGTGTCGACTTCCCCTTCTATGCACATCCTTTGAAATTGTCAAACAGAATGAAAAGACACAAAAGGCAACCTACTTGGTCAAGTATATTATCAGAAACTCATGTCCGCTTACAGCCACTTCATATCACTTAATTCAACCTTGATTGCCCATGCTTCTAGCATCATCCAGGTTAATTCACTATAAGGTCTTAAAACCAATTTGCTTGAACTCTTGTGACTAAAATCTAGAACAACCTTTGCCATATACTTGCCACTAAGTATAAGGTTACTCACAAGAAAATCAGATTCAAATTGAATTATTGGCACAACCAAAATTAGGAAAAATCCAGTGGAGCGTGAACACTTCTGCAAGAGTGGAAAAGGATGAAGATCCAATTAAAAAGGATGTTGCTTCCTGTTTTATGTGGACTTGATTGCTATGTGGTCCCAACCCAGTCCAACCAAGATCCAATAGATTCAGTATGCATCATGTCCATCTCAACCAACCTGAACCACCCACTGGGTAATATAGTTTGTTCCTTTCCTTTGATCCGACCAACTTCGCTCAAAAATGGGTTCACTGCAAAATAATAATATTGACCTGATTCTTTACTAGTTTAGGCCTGGTAGTGCCTAACCCACTTAAACATAACATTTGGCATTCGGCCTATATAATGCATAACCTAGTCCAGAGCCAATCTGTTTCCAACGTGTTAACACATGTAACAGATGTACTTTTGTTGTGAGCAAGCAGACAGAATACCAATCACTTGCCGATAATTCTACAAAAAGGGTGCTTCAGTCCAAGTAGGGTTTTCATTAAAATTTGGGCCTGAGACAAGAAGCCTCACCCGGATGAAGTGTGACATTAGCGTCAGGTTGAAGTTGAACTCCAACCTTTTCCTTCTAAGAAACAGAATGATTGCATTAACTAGAATCACTTTAGACTTGATCAACTAGATGAAAAACATATTTCAAAAAACAGTTTGTGCATATCAGCAAGATAGACTCCATTCTTCGTTATGGTGTAGAAATGCTTGGTATCGGCTGATTACATATAGCGCACAACATACCATACATATAATGTGATAACTCCACGTGTACTTAGGCTAGGGAGAGCCTATGAAGGCAGTTGGACTCGAATTAGGGCACTTAATGGTCTTTGATTCGGGGAAAAGTCCATATTTTCGTCAAGTATCAGTGGCACGGGTGTGAAACATGCTTTTCGGGTGGGTTATTGGCCCAGGTTTCCTTCCCCGCACGTGCATCTAGTCAAATTACACTAGGCTTCACCGAAGTGCTGTCATCGTCGACGCTTGCTTCCTTATTCTCTTCTTGGCTTTTGTGGTGGGTGAAACACTAGCCCTCTCACTTATTGTTGTTTAGCTTGTATATGTATTGATCTAGGGCTTGAGGGAAGCCCTAGGATCACTCTTATATGTTTTAAAGCCTTGTTTACTAGTTTGTACTGTGTTTTGGAAGTTTTGGGTGTGAAACCCGAGATTGGGATTCCCCTCTTTGTGGAATTTATGGGCTTGGACCCTTGGGTATGGTTTGGGCCAGACAATACGGATTGGATTGAGTCCAATGCCCTTGTTATGCTTTTAGAAACCCAATCCCTATTGTCGTTGCACCCCACTATATTCTTCTTGGCGAACCAGAGTTTTTAGGGGTTTGTATTATCCCGTACCAGTAAAACTTGTGCCAGTTGTCGTTGCACCCCCTAACACTTGGTTGTGCCAATTGTCGGTCTTCCTCCTGAAACCACTAATTTTATGGTTCCCCCCAAGATCCTACCTGCCATCAGCACACTTGCCATGCCAACCAAGTTGTTGGCACGAAGAGTGCCACATGTACTGTGCCAAGCAAATGCTGGCAAGACAATCCTGGGATCCAAATATCGACAAATTATTTACAATGAAAAGAAGGAGACATGTTGTCACCTATAGTAATTCACCAATTTTACTTGAAAATTTGCTGCTACCTAATACTGAAGTCCTATCTAGCAGAAATTTCCATCTTCGAAGTTCCACTAGAAAATAGACATAAAAAGCACAGAAAATTAACCAGCATTGTTCAAAAATTCACATGCAACTTTCTTCTCCATTAAATATACAAGCTTCTATTATATGGTGAATTGCATGTCTCTTTATTACCAAACAAAGAACCAACAGTTGTTACCTTAAAATAAGCATATAATTAATCTCTAAAAAAGGACATCAAAATTTTGAGGACTAAAAAGAATTATCGCTTTGTATACCTTTAACTTTTCGAAAGATGCTGTAATTCTTTCCTCTGCTTTCTTCTGCTTTAAGGCCCATTTGTGCTCCTCAACAAGTCTACTTTGTTGATGATCCCTGATCCACTTCTCTGAGGTTGTGTACTTTGGCGGAGGTATGGGTATGTCAGCTCCTAGTGATTTGTTTTCCTCTCCTTGATCAGCAGGTTTCTCCAGCAATGTGCTAATGCTTGTGTGATGTAACGGATTGCCCCCAGAAGCGTTTCTGAGTCCTTCGGAAGCAAAGTTTTTATCAGAGTCCTGCTTTCTGATAATAGAGAGAGTCTGATCATTTGGCCAATTACTCCCAGCATAATTTTCAAGCCAGCCATTTGAGATCAAAGACTCTGACGAATTGTTAAGACTATGCCTGATCTGTTCACCATCTTTTCCTATCATTTGCTGACTCTTCCCATTTACCTGCAGCGAGGAATGGTGGTTGTCAGCAAATGCTTTGGCTTCTGAAATCGGACAGTCTCGCTTATATGAGATATCTAAACTCTCATTCCTGCTGATGCTTTGAGACTGGTTACCATAAAATTCTGCTTTCAAAGTTCGGTCAGGCAGAATGTTGGAACTTGCTGGTGATTCTTTCAATAGATCATTAGAAATTATGCTTTTCATCACATTAGTCCCCTCAAGCCTGAGCGGCTTAGTCACACCTACAACAGAAGAATAGACTCGGTTTATCCATGCACCTTGTTGGCTAGCACGTCCTGAACCGTCCCTTTCATGATGACTGTCACATAAACCTTTACCACTATGCATCAAAGAGTCGGACTCCTGACGCACACGTGCTAGAGAACGTGAATCTGCACATTCCTGACCCTGGTTTTCAAAATCTTGATTTGACGTTTGAAGTTGAATTTGTTCTTCCACCATAACGGACCTGTCTGAAGTTTGTAAATTTTTTCCCTTTTTGCTGTTGTGCTCCGTGTCCTTCGACGAGCAGTCCGTCTCTGCCATGCTCCCAGTAGACGAAGAACCTGGTCGTAGTCTAGCAATATCAGTTGGCCTGACAAACATGCTAGAACTATCATGACTATTACCAGGCTCCTTTGAAGATGTGTCTGTCACTCTACTATCATTCAATCCTCTGTGATTTCCATCTGCAAGCCCACAAAACATAGAAAATCAGCTTCAATTAATGCAAAAGGAACAAATGTACAGAAGGATAATATAATATTCTTAACATATCCCTTTCACATAACAAAAAATTCAGACCTTCTTTAGGGCAGCCTGCCCCAAGTGCATATTCCAGATGTGACTTCCTAGGAGCCAAATTACTTCTGCAATCAAGGAAAGAACAGGTCACAAATACAAACAACATGAAGCCATGGTCCCAAATTTCAAACGATTGTCAAAATAATAAACAAGGATGCAGAATCAGCACAAGGGTATTGCCTAAATGCTAAAAATACAAGGCACTGGGCTCTAAGCTGTTTCAGCTGATGTTCCTTGAATGGCATGTTTGTCGTAGAGGCCTCAGACATGATGCCAGTTCCGATATCTTTCGGATTTATACTTCTCAAAGTACTGCTTTCAACATTGTTATTTGGCTCTCCACATAAATTGACCTCTGATTTCGACTTGGCAAAATGATCTTGATTTCTCTGGCTAACTGTTTCATCGTTCCAAGAAATATTATCCATGGTTTGTCCGGCTGGAATCCAACTTCCCTGTAAAGTTGTATCAAAAATAAAGGAAAATCAGAGATGAGATCATTAGCTTGGCATAATAAATGGACGACAATAACAAACAATGTTCAGGAGTAAAATGCATGCTAAGACAAACACAGACGTACAACAGAACATACATGAATATGGTGCTAATCCTAGGTTAGGAGAACAGGATAATACCATGTGTGTTGTTGTTTACTTATTTTCCAACTCATCCAAACATGCTTTCATTGAAAAGAAAGAGGACCCAAAGAGTCTAGAGGCAAGACTGCCATCACGGATGTGTTCATGAGCAATCTCCTCCTGTATGAAGGGTAAGTGCCATCCTAAACACCTTGAACTTATTTTCTATGAAGAACATAAAGAAAAAAATAAAAGCAACAAACTTATCAAGTATAAAACTTATAAAGTCTGACACGTTGTTCTTGCAATCAGTCCTATGGAATGATTCAATTTAATTTGCAAACACGTGACACCTTTGGGTCGAACACACGGAATCAAATCTCTGACAGTAAGCAACTTAAACATCACTAAACTACCAACAACAAAAAAATGAACCTACGTTAGAATGTACTGGATTGTATTATATCCTTCTAAAACCTCCATTGCCTTGGAACTTGCACGTCATGCTCTCTGTGTTTCCATATTAAGACATTAAGGCTGCGTTTGGTTGCCGCTTTGACCACGGGAGAGGGAGTGGGAGAGGGAGTCGTGACTCCCTCCGCTGCGTTTGGTTGGTATTTAAGCGCGGGAGAGGGGACTCCCTCTCCCGAGCTCTCCTGCCATGGGAGGAGAGAGGACTCCTCCCGAAATTGGGAGGAATCCCCTTTCCTCTCCCACCTTTTTGGTCAACACTTATCATATTACTTAAACACCCCTCGGTTCTAAAAAGATCACAAAATACGTTATAATATAACAAGGGGTATATTAGTAACTTCAATAGCATTCCATTCCTTTCCCATCTTAATTTGGACATACCAAACAAAAGCAACGTCTTTCCCTCTCCCTCTCCCATGGTCATACCAAACATTAGCGAGGGCAATCCCATTCCTTTCCATTCCTCTCCCTCTCCCACTCCCTCTCCCTCTACCTCTCCCGTCATGCAACCAAACGCAGCCTAAACTTCTCAAGTATCAACAGCTTCCTAAGTTCCTAAGTGCACGTGCATCACTAAAGAGCATTAAAGATGTGGAAACAAGAGAAATTGCTTCTTAAACCTTGCTTTTCTAAAGAGCACATGATTTTGTGCTTTGGTGCCGACAGGCACAAACTGGCGCAAAGCAGCACGGGCTGGCACTAAGTTTTGGTGCTCCGATGCAGTTTTAAAATATTATTATTATTCCTGGAAAAAGCTTATCATGCTTGATGCTTAAAACCATTTTTTTTTTTTGATTCCAAACAACTCTTACTACACCAAAAAGAGCTAAAACACTGAATATATGTCTCGGAGGGTAGAGTGCCCGTGTTGGACCAGTAAAACTCTGTGATGACCAGTGTGGCAGTTCGTGTCGGTCCGTGCTGGTGGCACATGTCAAGCCGGTCAAGAACCGGCACGACAATCCTTGCCTTCCCCGTCCTCTTTGTGCTTATATCCTCTACTTCCTTTATTCTATACTTCATTTTTATCTGAATCAACGAAATTGTCAAAAACTAATGAGGTTTCAAAAACTAATGAATAAGGTATACATGTGGCACTCAGTGGTTGGTTACAAGTTTCTACATATTTGAGGGCCTTGATCATAGTCTTGGTCCCTAGGGAATAGACCATAAATTTTTATAATTTCGCATTACAAACACTTTCATGTCCCATCATGGAATCTCATTAGACACAACTAAGAAGTGCCCAATCCAAATATGAAGGTGCATCAGGTGATCCTTAAGCGCCTTTATGTCCACATGTGAATTATGTCATTGTTTAATCATTTGCCTCACCCAAACTTACCTCTGCTAAAGAATATCCAAACATGCAGTCACTAAACTTCATGTGAATCATTAATAAGTGATAAACCCACCTTCTCATTGCACCATTCCTTTTAGGTTCTATCGTTTATTTCACTTTCACAAAAAACTAGAATGATTAATGTTCCATCCAGAACACTTACAACGATTCAAGTGACCTTTTACTCAAGTATTACAATGTATTAAGCCAGAACACTTACAACGATTCAAGTGACCTTTTACTCAAGTATTACAATGTATTAAGAACTCTTTTCCTTTAAATCTCGAGACTTCATAGAAACTATAATCGTAAGTCCACTCTCCTATTTGAACCTATAATTGTATGCTCCATCATCTACTAGACTATCACATTGTAAGATTGAAGAAATCACACTAGTCACAGGTTGATCCTCAAGTGACTTGACTGGATTACTTCATATCACATGGCTCTTGTATTAAATACAAAGATATACATGTGGCTATAGATTTTGGTATAGGTCATTGTGCTGACCAATACAAAGCATGTCAATAGATTAAAATACCAGGCATAAGGTCTGTGCCAAACACACTTCCCTCCTAAAGAGGTTTCATGATGTTGGCACGATAAAAATAAGGTCAGTGCCTAGCATAAGCATGTATCGTACCGGCCCAAGTGCCACTGGCACAGTAATGCTTGTAGAACACACTCCCCAAATGGGTTACGACATCATGTGTTACCAGGGTTACCTCAGACAATTCTGTCCTATTAAGACTTGTGGCCTGCTCTAGTTCCATTCGCGTTATAGACAGATTCTCCTAGGCCTCTCACCAAAGCGGTTTTTTGCTTTTGAGAATCATTATTTACTGCTAAGAATCTAGAACCTATCTGCTTCTTGGTAGGTAAATTTTTCTAATTCAAATTGAGTAATCATGTGGAACGTATCTAGGTCACCAAATAGTCTATACGAGTCTTCACGTTGATGAGTATATATCTTTTCTCATACCAGAACACTCATAAGTTTTAACTGTTACCATTCTCATTTTTTTGACTCATTGATTTATTTTTTATTTTTTCCATATCTATTTCCTTAGCCTCTATGATTAGCCACAGGGTGTTCTGCTCATTTCAAGTTAATTGTTCTTAAAGTGATTTCAGAGAACTGAAATGAAGAACGATCAACTTCACTGATCTTTGAGCCTACTTGGTGTTAGTCCATAGAGTTTCCAACCTGTTGTCTCTTGGAGTTATATACTACATGAGCACATCTTATCAACCGGTCAAATGGGTAAGCTGATCAAAAACAACCAGGAACATTATAGTAGCAAATGGAAATTACTAACTAATGCAGCACCAAAAGACAAATGCAATGGACCATAGCGAAAAAGAATATGTCTGCAAAAAAAATAGATGACTTGACAATTCAACTGGAATTCAGTTCGTACTTTCATCCAATTATACCAGGAAAAAGAATTAATAAGACGAGACATGCCTGAGGGAGGAAATATGGATTTTGTTCCACATGTAAAGTGCGGCCTTCATGTGTTATCACCTTTCCAGAAGCAAGATAAGCTGGTGAAGTTTCTTGTCCGTGAGAGGCTGTGGATGCTTGGACCTGAAGAACTTTCTCAGAAGCTTGGGATAAAGTTTCTTTTCCAAAACCAGATTTTGCTCTCTCGGAATCATTTGAACCTCTAGCAGAAGCAAATGAAGGAAACTTAATGCTAGGATGGATGGCATTGGCATCCCTACTCTTTTCTGATGAATGAGAACCATAAGGAGTCTCAAAACTTGTTTCCCTCTGCAATTTGGAGGATAAATCATGACCCTCGAAAGCAGAATTGTTGAAGTATGATGGTGTGGCAAAGCCTGCTCTTGTCATTGGATAGGAACTGAAAGCACCGGATGCATTAACTTTTGGTGTTCCAAGAGTATAATTTGAGGCTATATTTGTAGGCAGTGAGTTATTACTTGCTTCCCCAAATGTGCTACCTTTTGATTCACTTCCTGACAATTTAGCTTCACTGTTATTTCCAGGAGATGAATCCATAAAACCAGGAATAGAACCTAGAGAATTGGCCAACTGTGCCGTAAATCTATTCTGATTCCAGATAGAAGTAGAGCTCTGCATGTTGCTTCTAGGTGGCAAAAAACCTCCCTTTTGCAATCCAGAAGCACTATGAGCAGAAGACACATCCACTTCTTCTGGAAATTTTGATGTTGGAGTAGCTGAAAATGGATTTGAATTTTTTGTATTCTCCATGCTTCTTTCAGAGAAACTTGAGGCACCTTCTTGTTCAGCCCCAAAAGACGTTTTAGCACCACTGCCTAACGAAGACAAGTGTTCCACCTGATTATTATATTGAGCAGGACTTAATTGACATTGATCACCTCCTGTAGATGCAAACTGGACTTGGGTATCACCTCTCTTCATCTGCTTTCCCTTCTTTGAAGTTAGACCAGTGTTCGGAGAATCTTTTGACTGGGGGTTGTCAGAATGCATATCTACTACTGTTTTAGGATCTGGCCTTTTACGCTTAGCTACAGTCTTCTTGGAATCTTTCTTGCTCGTTTGCTTGCCTGATTTTGCAGTATCATGCCTTTCCTGTGAACTTACAGATCTGGAATCATCCATCATGATGCTAGCTGGACTTTCAAGCTCAGATGACTTGTTACTCCTCTGAGACACAGACCCTTGTTGCGCATCCATTCCCATACTGTCAACCCTACGGAGGCCCAATGTTGGCCTGTTAGAAACAAGCCCATCACGCCTAGTCATATCCATCAAGCCGGTAGCAAGTTTTGAATCTTTCAACAATCCGTAATTCTGGAATGAACTACCATGAGCTTCTTCCTTTATCTGACTTGTCGATGTACTTTGCCATGTGCTACCAGGAACACTTCTATCAGGCATGTCACTGCCACCAGTAGGATATTGATTATCAGAAACTTCCCGGTCCCTTGACCCAGCATGTCCAGAATCCGCAATCCGTGGTCCACCAGACAATGGAAGACGGGGTGACTTCAGAGCATTAATATCAAGCCCATTATGACTTATAACTGTCTCCATGGCCCTATTTATAGGATTAGATAATTGGCTTAGTCCATGTGTCATGATCACGCATATCGTATGGTCATGATCAAAGAGCAATGTGAAATTTAAAACAACATATAATCTTAAAGCTGCGACAGATTACAATGCAGATTAAGGAGAACAGAACAATCACGCCATTAGCATAAGGGGCCATTTTCTTGGATTGAATAATGAATAAAGTCAGACATTTACACCTATCACGAACAAAGGTACTTCCCCCAGGGCCACAAAGATACAGAAAGCATGAGATCAGTGACCTCTATGTCACATAGACCATCTCTGTGCATGCAATCAGATGGCCATCGTGCATTAACTACTTGGACAGTTGGACCACAAATGATGGTGAATCCTTGTTCCATGGTTGATGGTGTTGGTAACTCAAGAAATTGTGCTAAATTAGTTAGAAGAAATGCATAATTTCAGCAATGGAAGAGAATTAGGGAAATAGGTGATTTAAGAGGTTAACAAAATATGATAAAGACTAAGAAAAACATGCATTAACTAGCAATGAACCAACCAAAACCCAATGGATCATGCAATCACAATTTCATTTCTTCCTTGGGTCATAAGGACATTCATTAGCAATGCCTACAAGAATTGCTCTACATGGTTGTGTGTCAGAGAAGGAGAGCCTTAAAACCTGGCAAAATTAACATTTTAAGTAACATACCAAACGAAATTCTAAATTAGTGGTTATACTCACTAACATACAGTTTGTCAGCCAATCATGTGTATAGCAGCTATATGAATGAGTCATCATATGCTCCTTCACTACAACATACACATGATTTCCTCCTGTTAATTCCCTGATCTCCCAATACTACTTAATGTACTTTTTTCAATATAAGGCTGATAATAATCGTTATTTTAACTAAGACTCTTCTTTAGACTTCTTCTATAATGGAGATGTCTCCTTTTACCCTCTCACAATAGTAGCAACTAGCAACATTCACTTGTAGTAGTACTATTCACCTATTCCCCTCTTGGAGAGGATGCATTTTAGGCCCAAGGAGCCATCTGGACCTTAGAAGCATAACAGCAGCAATAGAAAACTCGGGAGCAGAAACAGAGAATTGATAGAAATCTAGTGTTCAATTTCTGGTAGGGGTGAGGAGGATAAAAAAAACATTGTCACATGTAACTATCCTGTGGACCTAGACACTTACCACCCACCCAATCTGGCACATGACAATTGGGTTTTCAGTTGGATCCAATATCCAAGGATTGCAGTACCTGCAGCACCGGCCCGCCCGTGCAAAGTCGTGGTGCCGGTGATGAAAAGTTGGGGAGGTGAGAGGGATGGAGGAAGCCGGAGGAGAGCCGAGGACAGCGGAGAGCAAGGATTGCCGTGCCGGAGGCACGAGCCGTGCCGGCCTCCGGCCGGCTCGAGACTTGCCGCCGGCACCGGCAGTGCCGGATGTATATGCCGGCGGAACAATGGAGAAAAGAACATAAAAGTGAGAGGAAAATAAAAAAAAAAGTCGGTGGTGGGCTTAGACGACAATTCCGGCGGAGACGGCAGCGGATTCCGGCGGAGAAGAGGGCAGATTCCGGCATCTGAAGCTTTGGGGGCGATCGGCACTCGGGAGAGAGAAGAGGCGGGCGCGACTCGCGAGAGAGAAGAGAGAAGAGGCAGACGATCCCGAGAGAGAGAGAGAATGAGAGATGGTATTAACTTAAAGGGTGTAAGTAACGGGTTTGGACCCGAAACCCGTTACGTTTAATACATACACACCTTACCTGTAAACCCTAGCGAGCCTCGCTGCTCCTTTAGCCGCCGCCGCCTCCGTCACCTCCGCCTCCGACTCCGGCCTTCTTCCTTCCTCAGTCTCCCTCTTTCTCTCCTTTTTTTTTCCTCTCCTCTTTCTCTCCTTCCCCTCCTCTTCTTTAACCCTCCTCTTCCTCTCTTTTCTCCTTTCTCCCCTCTTCTCTTCCTCTCTTCCCCTCTTCTTTCCGATCGGCACTAACCCGTTGCCGGCCGGCAACACCATGTATCGACCGGCACCAGCCTGTGCCGATCGGCTCACCTACGAAATCCATTGAGCCAGAGCCGGACCCGAAGCCGGAGCCGCTAAGCCACCGGCTCGAGATTTGCCGGCCGGCACCAAGGTTGCCGGTCGGCAAAGGAATCCTTGGCGGAGAGCGACGGTGAAAACAAAGGAGAGCCGGAGAAGACAGAGGAGCTCGAAAATCATGATGGCCAGACTATCATGAAATACTGATGTCTAGGGTTTTAGTTTTAGTTTCATTATGTTATAACTTATAGCTGACATATGGTCTTAAAATCACTACTCATAACGACGCATGGCTTAAGCTATTCGGCACTTACCCGAGCTGAGCGGCTCGAGCCAGTCTAGAACAGCTCAGCTAGCTTTTCGTATGTGCCCGAGCCGGTCCCATGTTAGGAGCCGATTTAGGATCGGCTCAACCTGAGCTGGTCGGCACAGTAATCCGTGCCAGTACCAATTGAAATGGGGGTCTAAAACTACTGAAACATAATACTTCTAAGGGGGTTTTTTTGCATTCGACTACCTAAGTTTTCCATAGACTGTTGTGAAAACCTACCTATATTTTTAAAAATTGCATCCTGATACCTATATTATCCATCTTTTGCCAAACACCTGCCCTCTATCAATCAAGTGACATTAGTTTGACCCAAAAAGACCAAAATACCTTGTTATATTGGACCAAGGTTTAGCCGTCTAGGTGTCCATCCAATAAGACTTTGTATTAAAAAAGGATACATCTCTTACAGCATGGACCGATGAGGTCGAATTTTGTAGTAATGATCCGGTTTATGTGGTGTCCCGGAGCCGGACAAGTAGACATTCTTCTGTCAAATTTATCAAAGGCGGATCTGACTTGGCGCCCTTCGAGGAGGGTGCCTGCACGCATAGCCGCTAAAGAGTTTCCAGGAAAACATGGGAGCGACACTTGTAGACTCTACTAATAGCATGTTTGCGAATAGTTTAGACCCTTTTCTACAAGCATGATTGATAAAGTCACTTGACATTCCAAAGATGTTCAATCACGGACGACAGTTCAATCAGAATTTTGACATAATCATAGTCAACATAAACTCAAAGTCAAATCCGGGTAATAAAATGGGTGGAAACTAATATTTTCTCCGTAGCTATAACAAGGTTAATCCTCATGTTGTCCTGAGATTTTGCCTTACCAATAATGAGTCAGACCCTAGTCTAGTTCTAATATGAATCATTGCATTCACATAGAGATGACTGAATACATTAACATAAAACTCTTTGAGGAAGAACAAAGTTAAAAGTTTGTACTTGTGTTTTATTCTAGAATACATCATCAGAATGAAATTCTAGGTGCAATTACGACAGCAATGATATCTGAAGAGTTTCCACATCTTGGAGAATCTTCATGATCATTCAGTCAAAGTCCAATTGCAAAGCTAGCCACATTACAAGAAATAAGATTTATAAAAGCACTTAGCATTCTAAGCATTTAGTGCAATGAAGCTAAGAGCCAATTTCAGCAATTAGGTAATGAAGCCACTTGGTTATGACAAACCAATCAATCCACTGGAAGAGGTGTATCAGTGTATCAATCATGCAAATTAAAATTAAGCATGTCCCCATGTGTTTGGCTCCAATTATTCACGAATTGCATCCTGTGAAATACTTAATTAAATGGAGCAAACTGATGGAGTCAGAGTTCAACCCCTCGACCTCTAACCTAATACAATGTTCTATCATCAATTGTCCCAAAAAGCACAAGTCACTAGGAAGAGGTGTATTCAATTTTTTTATATAGATAATAACAGATCGGGCAGCCTTTTCAGCTTTGCACATACTTAATAAAATGGAGCAAACTTTGTCACACATACTAGAAAAATTATAGAAGATGAAAAATGAAGACCCTTTAGAAGAGTTAAGAAATCCCAAGCTTATGATGGTGACATCATACATTTCCGTTGCATTGATAATCATAGATCTCAAGAAATGTTTGACCAAACATTCTCTTCAATATGGTTGATCAGAACATTTTTAAAGATCAAAGAAGATCAAATTGAGCATCACACTTCATCCATTCACATGTCTTGCATGTGCCATTTGGAGAATATAAAGATTCTCCACGTAGTGCAACTTGGCTAAAGTTTTAGAGAGAAAATACATGTCAAAGTAAAGATATCTTCAAAGCTTCCAAGAGATAGAAAGTCAACAATAGTCAGAAAGGTTTCTTATAACCTAATCTCAAAACCAGCTATTTTCAAGGCAACAAACTCATTATATTTCCACTGGATCAAATGTCTCATACTTCAAGACATAGCTCAACAATAATAGATAAGGCTTCCTATTGGTTTTCCTCACCAAATCTCAAAACCGGCTAGGCTAACTTGGAAAGCCTTCAAACTCAGGATATTTTAACTCACAATCGAGTTTCTTTCATACGGAGGCAATCATGCAGTCCAATTTGTAAATAATGACTTTTTAGGCAAAAAGAAACAGATTTATGGCTTAAGCAAGAAACTGTGTTTTGAAGGAATATTTTGAGACACATACTCACTTGTGACTTCAAAACTACAAGCTTCTGCTTCTAAATATTTCATATTGAGATGTTGGCTTAAGGTCTAATGATATGGATCAGATGAGTGATGAAATCATTATTGGAAAGGTTTCCTGGTTTGTGCGTCTAATAAGCAATATCTAGTTGTCGTAAAATGGTTTGTCTTGTTTGGGCAGTTTTCCCCAGAAACCTTAATGATTACCTATATGAGGTAAGCCATCCTCCCAATGTTACGCTTTGGCAAACATTGTGGCTATGGATTTAGAGTTTTGAAGTGTTCCCATGTTTATCTTTATCTTCTTAAACTGTATGCTCTCTGATATCACTTCTTCCACCCAATCACATCAAGTTCCAAGGTCAATAAAAAAGGCTACATCTGTTCAAAACCGACCCATAGCACAATCTATTGCATGAATTTGTCCTGGTTCATTCAATAGCATTAGATTGATACCAATTTCACAGAAATGAATATCCAAGGATGTATCCTTCCACTTATTCCAATTTGACATCCGCGATACTACACATTCACGGCTGATGCAATCAAAGAACTTAATAATGCAGCTCTCAGCTAACCAGGTTTATCAATAACATAGAACCTCTTAACTTGAATGACTGTTCCCCATCCAAAAAACATGCAAATTACTCCTGCCAAGAAAGCAAAGAAATTACCTTGATATTACTTGATATGGCAAGGACTGCTCCTTTCCACTTAGTTTCATGTGCTGGCATATCTGAAAGAGTTAAGTAAAAAAAAAAACGAGCAGATATCAGGTCTTAAGCAATCAATTAAGCTCTATTATCAAAAGTAAGGAAATGTACTGACCACATAAAGCTTTGTTGCTAATTTTGCAGGCTCATCCTTTGATTCTTGAATAAGCTTCTGTAGAAATTTGGCTGCCTCCACCTCAACATTCTGAGAAGTTTCCATCTAATAAAGGAAACTGCAATTTACAAAACGCATTAAGAACAAATAGATGACATTGTCAAGTCAACCTGGAACTTATCACATAAAACAAAAGCACATTTGTCATCTATCAAATTGTCAGGACGTGTGCAAAGATGTCCATTTGAGCAAATTTGGCAGCAATCTGATTAAATAAGAGGAAACAAAACCACACTATTGAGTCGACGATGGGTAATCTTTTGAAGATGATAAGCAAGCATATGGTGATAGCAGTTAGCTCATTAATGCATTGTTCTCAGCCCAAGTAAAGCATAAATCTCACAAGATCATAAATGGAGGACTAAAATAAAAATCAGGAGTGCGGAAATATATATAAGAAAATTGTCTTCCTCTCATCATCAAGGAAACATCAAAATGAACTATAACCATCATCAACATGATCGACATTCCGTTTTCCAAGTCAGATTCATAAAAGTGACGTAAGAAGCCTCTATCCGGATACTCATAGGGATATTTACTATTAGAGGGGATAGTTTTTGAAGTGAGCTCAAATGACTAGAAAACTTAACCCGATCTGTTTTCATACGGGTGTGCCTTAAGCAGTTTGGCAATCGGTAAAGTTATTTTGCTCAAAGAATTTTCAAATATTGTCGCAGGTTAAATTAGTGGCTTATTCAAATCACACGTGGAGTAAATATATGGCTTAATTGAAATCATACCCCGAATTTAGGTCAAATCCTATCGAATTTAATGAAACTTTAAATCTTAAATTTTGATTTAGGTCATACCTAGAGTCCTTGTCTCCAATTTTATGAGAGCATCATATCTATCCACTATCTTGTGTCAAGCCTTCTCCAGCCTCTTATAGGCCTTTATGTCAATTGGATGGTTGTGCTTCATGTTGAAGCTTGAATCTATCTTCATCTTCACCAGCTCAGCTTATTGCTAAGAATAATGATTCGGGTCCTCCCAAAAGTGGGAGGACCCGATCCTCCTCCCCACCTATATAAGGTGGAGGAGGATTTTATATATATATAGTGTATATATATGTATATATTATACATATATACATATATATATATATATATATATATATATATATGTATATATGTATAATATATACATATATATACACTATATATATTATATACATATATAATGTATATATATAATACATATATATACAGATATATATTATATACACATATAAAAAAACATACATATATATATAATATCTATAATATATACATATCATATCTATGATACATGACACACATGACATACATATATATATAGACATATATATATATAAGTGGGTGTATAAATATATATATAAAAGTGGGTGTATAAATATATATATATATATCATATATATGAATATATAAATATTTATATGTATATATGTATATATGTATAACATATATTTTATATATATATATATATATACAGAGAGAGAGAGAGAGAGAGAGAGAGAGAGGAGGAGACCGGGAGAGAGAAAGAGAGAGAGGGGAGACCGGGAGAGAGGGTGAAGGAGGATCGGGTCCTCCCAAAAGTGGGAGGACCCGAATCACTACTCTATTGCTAACTCTATTTGATATCAAAAACCTAAATCAACATGTTTGCAAGACTATTGACACATTTGTTTCGAGGGATAGGATAAAGGAGATATACTCTTGGAGAGATTGTATCAGTAAGAATTTTTCTAAGGAGATGAATTGAGGGATAAAACAACTGCAGAATAAGTTGAGATAAAAGGATTTGGATGTTGACGACAGGCAAGGAAGCAGTGGTCAAAAGACCATTTGCCCCTTTTATATACAAACCAATTATAATACTACTTTTGTTCACATATTTATGTCATTGTAAAATTTCAAATTTCCAAATTTCTCCCTAAATTCTTTGCATCAACGAAAATATCCATGTAATCCGGAATATTCCTCAAAAACCAACCATGGGGGATTCTGATATAAGGTTACCGAGTTGGGGATAAACTTCTTAATACAAATAATTTAGAGAGAAATATGTAAATTCAAAATTTTATAGGGATAGATAAGGAGCTGACCCTTAAAAAATTAATACTTCTAGTAGGAGTAAGTAAGGGCAATTTGGACCTTTTCCTATTGAAGCCTATGTATCCTTTCTCTCGAGAGAACGTATCCCACCTCCCCCATGGGAATAAGCATAACTAATCCCCTGATCGGGAGATATGAAGTCCCAATGGAATAATAAGTCTCATCTTTAAATTACACACCAAACATAGGATAAGGTAGGATGACAATGAAGACTTGTCCTATCCTGCCCGCTAGCCTGTGAAACAATCACACCCTTAGATTAAAACAAGGTAGTCTTTCTCTACAAGCTATATTGATAAAAACTCAAAAATTGTGAAGAGATGCAATTTTATGCTTGATATTGACGAAAGAACCAAAACTAGACCTGAATTTCCTGTTATTACAAATTAGTTAATTCTAGATAGGAGTGACTAAAGTCTTGGTCGTTATTTCTATAAAGCATAAAATAGAGAAATAGTGGTAATACAGACACATCAAAATTTTCTGCCACCAAAAAGTTAGTAACCTTCACGTTCATGAAGCTAGTTTATCTAGTTCCCCACAGGTGTAAAGAGGCCTTTAGTAATCATCAGAACAGTCATACAGTCAAGCTTATTACCAAGGAGAACTCATGAATAGACCCAACATTCCTCCGGCTGAATCCCGTGGTCAACAATAAGATCAAATTTAACTTCGAGAACTGACAAGATAGTAAAAAATAGAAAGCAGCTCAAAACTAGAATAGACTACTCAATGATACATATGAGGATACTGGGCATTAAAGTGGGGCCAACAAATGCCTAAAGCACCGATCTTTTAATTTTCTTGATAATAGATAAAGCATTGTGTCTTCCTCATATCTCTGGAAGGTTGAAAGTTCTAGAGCTCCACATCCCACCCACCCACCCCCCCCACAAAAAAGAAGAAGAAGAAGAAGAAGAAGACAAGAAGGCCATTCTCCACTATAAGAATTCTAGAAGTTCCAAAACAAACCACATGAATTCTCCATTCACAATGAGAATGTAGATGTGCTCCATAGAATCTTCAAAAAGTTAGGAGTAACATGTAAAGATTTCTAGCTAACTCAACATTCCCATCAATAAGCTTATGAAACGCTAATTAGCAACTTCTCGGAAAAAAGCTTGCCAAAGATGCTTGTATCCATTTTATGGTTTTCATGATTCGGTGGCATCCAACAAATAGTATAATTGATGAGACCATTACCATATGTGTGTACATAGTAGGAGGCTAGAAGCCAAACTAGCACCATATAATTACCTTCATTTCTTATAAAAAATTATGGAAACGTTTAATAGTTCGGACAAAGACCTGAAATCTTGAAATTGAACTCTTCTACCATCAAAAACATACTTTCCACCTTCTGCTAGCAAAGGATGTACACGTATTGTGATATCCTCACCTAATTACACCCAATGAACCCTTTATCTCAATCAAGATCTACTCAATTCCAAGTTTATTATGCATACTTCTGCCCCAAAAGACTAAGATCCTAAGCATTTGGGCAAGGCCTCTGAAAGTTCTACTCATTATTCCATTCTTCCTCTTTCTTATTTGTTGGCAATCTCCAAGAGGCAATGGGTTTCTTCTTGGAATAACGCTTTCAGATGGACGGGAAAGTTGTACTCATCATTCTTATTTCTTGGCAATCTCCTTGATGAACAGTTCTGAAAGTTCTACTCATCATTAATCTACCGGCATCGCCAGGAGAAGCACCAATGGAAGCTGGAGGACATGACGCTTTCAGATGGACAGGAGAGGAAGAGGAAGTTGTTACATTCATTGACCCTCCACTAGGTACAACTCCTTAATCACGCACACCCCCAAGAGAATCTGGATGAGTCATCGACATGTAATCCAGCTATTGAGAGGCATTATACTAGCACCAACAATGTGGTAGAAGAAGCTCCATTTATCCATTATTTCAGCTACATAAGTACTTACACATTCAAATCTGATAGCTCCACTCAGGAATTTGCTTTTACACTATTCTATAATGGATTGCCATGCCTGTCAGCATAGTTTGTGCCCAGCAAGATGCATCGTGCCACTAGTTTACCAGAACGATACAAATACTTCGAATGCGGTCCAATCCGAGTAAATTTCCCTCCCGAAGAGGCTCCATGCAGTTACACACGATCTGTGCAGAGTGTTGCCACAATACTGCCAATCAGCCAAAGGCCAGCAAGGCAATCAATGGTTTTTATTAATGTGGATGGTCTGAGACATATCCAATCAATGACACCGTTAGTTTTTGCAGCAATTCGACCTAGGTATCATCTTGTCCTGCAAAAACCTAAGCTTCTTGATCTGTCACAAGATGCACAATTCCAAATACATGCCTTTGAATACTACCAAGTCGATGCACTAAACCACTTCGATAATGGTGAGAAATGTAGTGAACTAAAACTAAACTAGCAGTAAACCACTTCACATGAGGATGAGAGAAAGCTCTCCAGTTAGAGATGATGCCCATAAAATGAGAAAATATCAAATATGAGGATATGCAGACGTAAGAAAACATAAGAGAAAGTGTAGAAAGAAACTAGAATAGCTTAGTAAGAACAGATTCATATATTTTGATAGGGAAGAATTGAACAGGATATCCTATTTCGAGATAAGCTCATTAGATAGGTACAAGAATCATTCAAACCTTTTCGAGAGGATGGTCAATTGTTGAAGTTCATCTAATTACCAGAGAAGTACCTACAACAGGGTTAAATTTAATTATCCTGAAAACAGATAGGGCAGCCAGCTAAACTAGAGCAAGTACATAGAGTAGGAAAGAGAAAAGGCATGTACATGCGCTCAGAAATCACCACAAAACAAAATTAAAAGGCTCGCAAACAATAGAGACAGACAAAGAAGCGCACACAACAATTAAAAGATAAGAAACATAAATAGGAAAAATTAGAGCCGTCGACGGCACATACTTCCATCAATTACCAAACATAACAAGCCGAATCATAGCAGCCAGCAACCACAACCAAAAGAATGGAGAAATTCACAAGAAAATCGCTTCCTTCCACCAATAAACCCCCGAATTGGCTCAGAACATACAACGAACTCAAAAATCAAGAAACAAGCGGAGAAATCAAGGACTTGATGCGCACCTACAAGCTGGACTAACTCAAGAAGGCGGATACGGAGCCGTAGGCGACGACGGAACCCTAACCAACACAGAGCGCAGGAACGATCCAGAGAACGATACCCCGCGATCCCGATGCATTTAAAGAGCGATCCAAAGTGGTTACGAGAGGGGGACACGAAGAGTCGGCGTGCGGCTGACCACGGCGGGTACCCTAATTACGCCATGATCGGACTCGGAGGAGGCGTTCTACGCCATGGGCGGTGCTTTAGACGGAAGCGGGTAGGGGTCTGGACGAGGGTTTGATGGGGCGAGTGGAAATGGGGGCAAAGCGGGCGATGGGGTATAATAATACCTATGCTTCTTGGGGGGACGATGAGCTGGGGAAGAGAGCTACCATTAGTAGGGGTATTCTGGGAATCGTTGTTGTGGTGGGATATTTTGGGAATAATAATATAATCTAGTGGGGAAGACTTTGGGCTGTAAGGTGGCCCAAGAGAACCTCCAAGCCTAACCTCCAGCCCAACCATAGAGCCCAACAACAAGGGCCAGCTCATGGCGAAGACTAACTCTAACCCCAAGCCTAAGCCTACGCACAAGTAAAGGGCTCATATTACGGTGGTGGTGGGCCGGATTTAAGAACCTTGTGTTCAATGGCTCAACTATTTGACGTTTGCTATTCAATTAAACTTGAAGCACCACATTGAAATTTCCCTCTTCCCAGCTATTGAGTTATAGGGGCTGCACTAGGTAATTTAGGTGGTGTATATAGAATTTTCCTAAAATAAATGGAGTTAATTTAATTTGCTGGATGGAATTAGTGATAGTATCAGAAAACTAACGAACAAGGGGCAAAATACAAATACCCATATGGTAGAAGGTTATTTGCAACATAACTATAAGGTTAGAACGTATTTCCCAAAACAAGAGAAAAAAGAGAAGTTTGGGATTTCATATTCCATCTAACAAGTTTCAAAACATCACTGATCCTCCTGTATAGATGTTGATGTATATGAAACACTGAAGTAATTAAGACCCCAACACCCCAACCAAACCCCCCTCCACGGCCGGTACTGTTCCAAGCAGCCAATATTTTGTGGTCCTCAAGGAGCCATGTGAACATATAATCAACGTCGTCTATCGTTCGTGTGGAAGTCTGGAGAAGTTAATTAGCTAGTAATTCTGATTCTCTTCAAGTCATTATAGTCCCTATGCAGTACCGATTGTTATTAACTCTACTATTCTACGAAGTCATTACGTGCATAGGTTCCAATTTTCAACAGAAGACCAGATGCATGTCGGCATTTCCATGTACCATCAAAGACATCTAACCCAATGAGATAATTCGTCTATAAATGCCTGATCTCCGTGACCGCTGCGTTTAACAACAACACTGAAGGGACGTTTGGTCGGTCGAATCACCTGATGCATGAGAATCGTAGGATGCATGTATTAGATGATGCATGCATCATCTAATAAATGTACTTGCTTGATTATCTTTTGGATCAACCGATACACTACAACAACAATAATTAAGAAGGCGTTTGGTTGGTGGAATCGTCAGATGCATCAGATCGTAGAATGCATGCATCATGTGGTGCATACATCGGACAATAAATGCACTTGTCTAGTTGTCTTTTGGATCAGCCGATACACTCTGATCATATATATATATATATATATATATATATAATGTTCACAACATTATATAAATAATATAGGGTTAATAACACTTTACTCCCCTCTAGTTTGATAAATTGTCATTTTACACCCAATATTTTCAAACGGGACAAAATGGACCTTGAAGTTTTCAATTAGGTCGATTTGAACCCTAGCGGGGGACGGCGTTAATCCGAGTGACGGTGATCTGGACGACCGAGAGCGCATTGAAGCTCGATCGCTAGCGAGACGAGATCACCGGAGGATGGCGATGGTACAGGAGAGATCGTAAGGTTCTAGGGTCAATCCAATAGGTTGGATCGCCGGATTCGTTGTCGGAGGCGGCGGTTTTGGAAGGGACGGCGCCGGAGGTGATTTGGATGGCTGAGAACGCATCGAAACTTGATCGACGGTGAAACAAGGCCGCCGGAGGGCGGCGATGGTACAGGAGAGATCGCAAGGCTCTGGGGAGTCAATGCAATGGGTTGGATCGCCGGATTCGTTGTCGGAGGCGGCGGTTTTGAAAGGGACGGCGCCGGAGGTGATTTGGACGGCTGAGAACGCATCAAAACTTGATCGACGGTGAAACAAGGCCGTCGGATGACGGCGATGGTACAGGAGAGATCGTAAGGCTATGGGGAGTCAATCCAATGGGTTGGATCGCCAGATTCATCGTCGGAGATGGCGAATCTGAAAGGGACGGCGCCGGAGATGATCTAAACGCCGTTACCTAGATTAACGCCGTCCCTGTCTGAGTTCAAATCGACATAATTGTAAACTTCAAGGTCCATTTTGTCACGTTTGAAAATATTGGGTGTAAAATGACAATTTGGTAAAATAGAGGGGAGTAAAGTGTTATTAACCCAATAATATATAACATTTTAATATATATTAAATTTTAACTTTATTGCATCATTTTATGAACAATAATATATATAACATTATATGTATTAAAATATATTCAATAGAGCTATATAAATATTAAAATTATATCACATTATTTTAATCAACATATAAAGACCCGTCTCTTTCTAGTTTTTAATAGTTAAGCATCAAGGCTTCCAAGCTGTTAATACACTTCCCAATTCTTAGTCAACATATGCGGACCCCATACCTTCAATGGTAAAACATTTCGTGGCGCTTGTAATTTCTTTTTTTTTTTATGAGATGAGCCCTCAGGCTAAAATGTCGCGCCCCGACCCGCGGACGCCAAACCGGGCCGGGACACGAGGGGGAAAACCTACAACTACAAGCCTCAACTAGCGAAAACAGTGGAAACTAACACACAGCTAGCGAAAACATCTGACAACAGGAACCAGGCGGAAGCAAACTAACAGCATCTAATTAGCATCTATTACAAAACAGATATAATAGAGTTACACAAGGGTTCTAATACAACAGATGTACAAGGGATCGACAACAGTCCCCAAAAGAAAACTACAACACCCACCGGGGTCTCAGCAAAGACACAAACAAAGCCCTCCTGACCCTCAGACATGGCCAGGAGCCGGCGCGCTGCCACGAGACGACCGAGGGGGAAGCACCGGAGAGGAGCTGGGACCTGCACCTGCAAACAACACAGTCCAGGTAGGAATGAGCAATAGCTCAATAGGGTCCTACTCTACCACTCTTGCTAAGAAGGCAAACCCAAACGAACCAACTCTGTGCCAAGTACTGAGGCTTGCCAAGGATCCCATAAATCCCGTCAATAACCCGAAGGACTCCTGTCCCAAGTACGCCCCTCCGACAACCACTACTCAGGGGTGGACAACTCCGACAATCCCTATCACAGGGTGGACATGGCGCTACTGGTAGGACACCCTTCTCCAAGCAAGATCTCCACACTTGGCGGAACGACCGTGGTTAAGACTACCATCTCTCAGTACTCCAAGCAGGAAAGCTCACACGACCCCTAACTCCCGACCAAAGACTAAGTCTAGCCAGAGAATCCATCGATCCCATCGATGTTCTCCCCCCCCCATGGTTTCTGTCTAACGTACGTCCCTCCGATAACCACTGCTCAAGGACTGAGCTACCTCCGACGGTCCCTGAGACGGGTTGGGCCATACGATACATGTAGGACACCCTTGCCCGTGCTGGACACCAGCACGGGGACACAGGTCGGGTAACGGCATCCATCACTTAGCCTTTGATCACCGAAGTCCACGGGTCAACCCCACCCAGTCTAACCTAGCATGTCTAATGCACAGGAAACAGGACAGAATAAATTTAAAGCAGTAACATGCAACACAACAAGGGCACACCTTCGGCCCATTTAGTCTAAGCACTCCCGAGGATCATGACTTCCTCGGTTCACCACAAAGCGGTAAAGGGCATACCGTCAGCCCATTTATTCTACACATCCCGAGAGGCATCACCCTCTCGGTTCCACCACAAAGCGATAAGCATTCAAGCATGATGAGTAACATGATAAGCCCCAGGGGCGAAACCGTCAAAATCACTTACATGCGAAGCCCCGCGGGCAAGACAGCATTTAAAACGGATAAAAGTCCTTCCTGCATCGAAGGAGATTGATCTCATGTAACAATGAAATCGATCTGACTCAAGGCGATAGGTACCAGTCCTGGTCACCCCAACGGGATCGATCTCCACCCATATGGAGATCGATCTCGTAGGTGATGTAGGACGCACTGACGCCAGCAGCCAAGAGATCGATCTCCCTCCCAGGGAGATCGCTCTCGCTCGGGCGGGCTGGGCCACCCCGACCGAGATCGATCTCATCCCATGAGATCGATCCGGATTGGGTTCACCGGCGGCCGGACGGCGAGGAATACCGCCGGAATCCGCAACCAAACCTCACCAAACTAGGTGGACTGGTAGAACCAAGCACCACGAAGCTACTCAAGGCTTCAAAACCGGAAAACATCAACTACACAAAGAGATCTATCGAAATCAAAACCGGATTTCAAACCTTTAAAACAGCCGGAGTCTTTGAGTAAGAACCCTACCTCCACAAAGCTGCTTCGACCCACGAAGCCTAGCCTAGGATCTTCCTCACGCCGTCACGGTTCCAACGAGCCTTCAAGCTCCGAGAACGGTGGTCGGAGGAGGGAGAACGGAGGAGGAAAGGGGCTGCCGGAACATGGGAAGGAAACAGAGCCGGGAGGAAGAAGAAGGAAGAAGAGAAAGAAAGGAAGGAGGAGGGGAAGGGGATAAGGCCGGGGAAAGCCGGCGAAGGCGGGGGAAAGGCGAATGAGGGGAGCAAAAGTCTCCCCTCCCCTGACAGGGGAAGCGACGGTCATCGCCGTGGCCGTCCTTCGAACGCCACCGCCAACGACTTCCAGGCACAGAGAGATCGATCTGCATGTCATGCCAGATCGATCTCACCACCAAATGAGATCAATCTCCCTTGCCCAGAAAGGCAACCTTGGGCTGAGACTCGAGCCCAAGCCCAGATCTTCCGGTCCCGGGTCCACCTAACCTCTCTAAGCAAACACAAGCATCAACCAAGGTCTGTGTGTGCACACCCAGTGTGAAACGACCGCCAAGGCGTAATTTCCCAAATTACCCTTGAGGTCAACAACGAGCCAAAGGAAAAAGAGGGCGGGTCCTCACATAAAATCTACCAGAGTTACAGATACAGGGTCCTAGGGCATGCTATCAAGTAGCGCCGACCCACAATCGTTGGACCAAACAAAATCTCTCCCTAATTGACGACAGCCCCGAGCAACGACATCGGTTGTTACATTGCAATCTCTACAAAAATATAAAGAAACAAAACCGAATCGAAATTAAGAACAGCTAACCATATTTCTCTAGCTATGCCTTCCACACTTAATGGCCATCCTCTCAATCCATTTAGGATTTGGACATCAACCAACGAATCTGATTCCAGGACAATCTTCCTCGCCTCTGTAGATCTAGCCATCTTTAAAGCCTCCAGCAGTGCCAGCATCTCCCCTTGCAGCACCGATTCCACTAATATCGGCTTCCCAAACGCCCAATTAGGATCTCTGGAATTAGATAGGGCCACAACTCCGATAGCCGCCGTCCCCGAGCTCGGATCAAGAGATAGATTCGTCTGAATAATTTGGCAATCTGGTGGTGCACGGCTTGTCCCTACTATAGTAGTGCCCTTCTGAAGAAACTCATTAGCCAATCTCCTCACCTTGCAGACTATTGCTTCTGCCGTATCCCCTGTCTCTCCGAATACTCTATAGTTTCGATCCTTCCATATGAGCCACAAAGCATAGGCCATTAGAGATTTAATCTTCTTAGACTTCTCACTTCTTGCTCCACCCGTGGCGCTTGTAATTGCTATCATAATAATTGTTACTAAAAGCGGTTTTTGAGGAACTTTTGAAACGATCCCTATGTTTTTCTTGTTTTTTTTAAAGAGTTAATAGTATTAGCATAATATTACTTTATAGGCTCGGATCGATACCCTATATCCATGAAAAATAATTGTAATGCAGAAACATAAAACATACCCTTAAATCATCGTGCATAATATGATAATACCTTCAAATCTTCTAATCTAGTAGTCTAGCACTATCGAACGACCTACGGGAGGCCGCGGGCTCTTTTGTCTTCTCACTTTTTCTCACTCTCCATATGTGAAAACTGACGGGGATTTTTTAACTTTTTGTGTATAGAGAGAGGGACAAGCGCCTCATATTTATGTGTCTGACCTATCGACTGACACTAATTAGAAGTCTAACTGAGGCAAGACTAACTATTCATCTGTATAGAATATTTGATTAATTCGACTCCTTTAACTCATTCAGAACTTGACCCAGAGTTAATTATAATCAAGTTATAATTAGACCACACTAGGAGTTAAATCCTAACTAAAGGGTTTTAACATACTTTAACGGGTTCGGATCCAAATGAACCCAAAACCTAAAACCCGAAACCCAACTTACCCTTTCTCCTTCCTCCCGATTAAACGAAAACCCTAGGTTTGGGTTTCGTTGCCGCTTTAATGCACCGCCGCCGCCACTTTAATCCGGGCAAGGCCGGTGCTATTATGCGAGTCGGAGATTCCGGCCGTGACCTCGTTGTCGAGTTGTTGCTGACGGTGCCGGGTTCTATGAAGACCACTGAGGCGTCGCCGCGACCGCCGAAGCAACTGTAGCGAGCACTATCGACGCGTTTGGAGTCGAGCTCGCTAGAGATGATCAGCTTCCTTGACGCGGATTGAACGGCTAGACGAAGGGGTTAGCTGGCATGGTTACCACCTTACGTTCATATCAAATACACTAATATTTTTGAAATTAACAACCACTAATAAATCTAAAATCTCCATAAGATGAATTTTAGAAAAACTGAAAACTCAATCAGAAAATCCGAAAATTCCATAAAAAAACCGGAGGAAAAGCTTTTACTTGAATAGAGTAGAATCATGAGCTCTAAAAATTCAATCTTTAATTTCGAAATTAACCAAGTCCGAAAACTGTAATATGATTTTGAAAATTAGGAAAAACCTATATTCTATATTCCGAAAATCAACCATAATTGAACTTTAATTTCTGCATGCATATAAACACTCACTCGTGATACCAATTGTCAGCATAATATTACTTTATAGAATTGGATCAATGCCCTATATCCCGGTAAAGTTACTAAAATGTGGAAACATAAAACATGCTCGTAAGTTATCGTGCAAAATACGATAATACCTTCAAGTCTTCTTATACATAGTCGTAGTAGTTGAGTACTCTCGAACAGGCCTACGTGAGGCCGTGAGCTCTATGGCCTTCTCTCTCCTTCTCACTCTTCATATGCCGAGAACTGATGTAGATTCTCTAACTTTTCATGTTCAAAGAGAGGGATCAGTGCATCCTATTTATAGCTGCATATGTATGACCCATCATAAATTGACACTAACTAGAACTCTAACTGAGCCATGACTCCAACTATTCATATGAAATAGAATCCTTAATTAATTAGACTCATTTAACTGACTCGGGACTTGATTCAAGAATTAATCCTAATCAAGTTATAATTAGATCACATTATAAGTTAAATCCAACAAGTAGATCCAAAAGACTAAAGCAAATATAACTAGAAAAGGCCCTCCCAATCAAATGCAATCAGACTACTACTCGACCCTGCCCCGAAAGGGCTGCTATCAAACCACACGCTTGAACTGCTATCCGATCCACGCTGATCATATTATGCCCCTATGTTCAGGAGGTACATAATACCATTAAGATTGTAGGGTGTAATATGAAATTTAGCATATTTTAGGAGGGGGTATATGGTACTATTGTGGGGTCTGCGCCCCTAACGTGATTTTTTAGTTATATGCTGAGATGATTCGAATCAATCTCATAAAATATTATTGTAAAGCATGATTATTCTTCACCTTTGGATTGAAAGCATTTCCACCGTTTGATAAACTTGTCAACCCTTGGTCTTTATAAAAATGATAATAAAATTGATTAGCCCATTTGAAAAATATAAAGAACTTATCTGAACGAACCTAAGCTCACCGAACAACAACAAAACATATGATAGCTAGTCTTCGGGGGCGTTTGGTTGCTTGCATCAAGTGATGCAGTGCATCAGGTGATGCAGTGCATCAGGTGATGCAGTGCATCAGGTGATGCAGTGCATCAGTATCAGTTGATGCTGCATCAATTGATGCAGTATTAGCATCACCTGTTTGTTTGGTTGCTTGTATCAACTGATGCAGTATTAGCTCATTTTCTGTTTGGTTGGTATGTATTGCATCAGTTGATATAGCTGTTTCATATCATTTTTTTCCTTTAGTTGTTTTTTATTTAGCTATATTTTTTCTTTGACTATATTTATTAAATTATTGAGCTCGTGCTAACTTAATAATTTCTTAATTATTAAAGTAAAAAAGATCAAGCAGTGTGAGTATTAACCTAAAATCATCTTAGCAAACTCTTAACTACAAAGTATCAACCAAATCTTGAACAACAGTGTCTAATTCTTTACTTATCTTCCGGACTTAATTCATTTATGATAATTTTTTTTAATAAAAATCAACAAAAATACAAGCAAAAATAATATATTCATGTAAAGTTTTTTTCCACGAATTTTCGGATTTTCTGGTTGGGTTTTCAGATTTTTCGGAATTCATACATTGATTTTTCAGATTTATTCAAGGTTTTATTAATTCCGAAAATAATATATTCATGTAAAGTTTTTTCCCACGAATTTTCGGATTTTCTGGTTGGGTTTTTAGATTTTTTGGAATTCATATATTGATTTTTCAGATTTATTCAAGGTTTTATTAATTCCGAAAATAATATATTCATGTAAAGTTTTTTTCCCACGAATTTTCGGATTTTCTGGTTTTTCAGAATTCATATATTGATTTTTCGAATTTATTTAAGATTTTATTAATTTTAAAAATAATATTTTAATTCATATAGTGATGCATCAGCTGATGCTGGATCAGCAGAAATAGCCATTTTGACTGCATCAGCAGAAACAACCATTTTGACTGCATCAGCTGATGCAACATCTGAGGCTCTTTTTGCATCAGCTGATGCATGCATCAGCTGATGCATTTGACCAACCAAACACTGGTTTGTATCAAAAGGCTGCATCAACTGATGCATGTATCAGCTGATACATGTAATCAAACAGCCCCGAATAAATGTAGTCTACCTGCATGTATTAATGTATACATATTGGATCTCAATAGTCTCCTCCATGATTGAATGCAAGGATTTCAAGAGATAGGAACTATATCAACATCCATGAAAGATTCACAGAGGGAGTCATGACAGACCTTTCCCATACCCCACGTTAATATACACAAAAAGCTGAATCGCAAGCTGGAGTTATGGATAGGCATCTGGCAGGCACGCCTATCTTTGTCAAGCGACGTGCGCCATTGACTAGGTGACATGTCATTAAATGAGCCAATAATAACATTTTTGGTTGGTTAAATGGATGTTTCAGTCAATATTAACTGCTATGTCACCATATTGATGTATTGATTGGGGGTTAATTGTCATAGTCCCATGCAATGCCATTATGAACGGCGTATTTGAGTTATCGTGTTTTGTTTATGAGTTATTTTTTTTCTTTTATTGTTGCTTTTGTATTAGTTTTCTCGAATAGTTATAACTTTGGTTGTAATGATACTTCTAAATCCATAAGCTGAGAAAAATTCAAACCTTTTGCATTAAATTCTTGCCACCAAATATTGCAAAAAGAAAAAGAAAACAAATATCTGAAACTGTTAGTTTCATCACTCAACTTCAAGTTAACGTGGTTTAAGCAAGTTCAAAACTCCAATACTAGCTTCTTGGCGTTGGATTTGTGACAAGAAGGTACGCATGGTTCAATGAGTTCCGTAATCTATTTGAGTTATCTCTTCGAAGGAAGCAACGCGTCCTAAAACATCTGGGCTATGGGGAGAAGCAAGGCTCCTGGAGGTACTTAGGAATCCCTCTGAATGTTCAAAATTTGAAACCATCTGACTTCAACTATTTGATTGAAGCAGTTCAGGCCAGACTTAATTCATGGCAAGCTTTAAAATTAGCGGAAGCCGGCCGTGCTACACTCATCAAATCAGTTATGCAGTCTCTTCCTGTCTACGCAATGTCAGCAACTGTTGTCCCAACCTCTATTCTTCGACGTATTGAAGGCCTTGCGAGGGATGTCCTATGGCAAGGTCGCAGGGGCAGTTTCTGCAGAGTAGCCTGGGATCAAGTCTGCTGCCATCGCTTTGAAGGGGGGCTTGGAATCAAGGATTTATGTCTTTGGCAGAAAGCTCTTCGCATGAAAAATGCTGCGAGGCTGCTGCAAACAGAGGATTCCATCTGGGTCTCGATTGTCAAAGCTAAGTACCACCTGAGTCGAAAGCTCCCTCCAAGCAAACCTCCATCAAAGGCATCTTTGCTTTGGAAATCAATCTGCAGGGCAGCTGGTTTGTTGAGAGAAGGCCTCCATTGGCCCGTGGGTATCAACAACCACCTCCATGTAACAGAAGACTGGTGGGTTTTAGAGGGTCCATTACAATGGAACCCCTCTCTGTTTACATCTGATGAGCAACTAATGAACATGGAGGTAAGTTCATTCTTAAATATCACGGGGGAGTGGAACTCTGCTGCTTTGAATACTTTTTTTCATCCTTCCCTCATAGAAGAAATCTGTGCTACTCCTATCTATACATCTGAAGACAGTGAGGAGCCACGTTGGGTTTGGAATGCCTCTGGTGCAGTTACAACAGCATCCTGTTATCAATTC
Source organism: Narthecium ossifragum (assembly GCA_963920575.1). Classification (NCBI taxonomy): domain Eukaryota; kingdom Viridiplantae; phylum Streptophyta; class Magnoliopsida; order Dioscoreales; family Nartheciaceae; genus Narthecium; species Narthecium ossifragum. Next base: position 3,070,283 of record OY986971.1, on the reverse strand, counting down.
CTGGACTTCCGCAGGGGGAATAAATCTGAAAAAACTGCTCTATGGTAGAATATTTGGAAACTACCAGCTGCTCCACGGGTTAAGCATTTTATTTGGAAGATTGCACATGGTAAAATCGCATCACTCTCTTAGCTTTATTACCTTCATCTGGTTACTGACAATACATGCCCATGCTGTAAGTTGTCAGTTGAAAATGTGAATCATATTTTCTTCGGTTGCCCTTCGGCTAGTGAAGTTTGGCGGAATGTTCTCCTTAACTCAAGCATTAGCACTGATCTACTTGACATGGACTATTGTTTGAACTACCTGCAACTTACTAAATCAAATGGAGGTTGCAGACTTGTGAAAACTGTTATGGGTTACACACTTTAGGCATTGTGGAAGAATAGATGTTGTGCTTTATTTGAGGATTCTGGGCTTCAACCGCAGGAGCTAATTAGAAGCATACGATGGCAGGTACGCGAGTACCTACTGCTTAATCGACAAGATAATTATTGGAGGAATGTGCATCAGAGATGGGAGGGTCATATAGTCCAAGCTGATGCTTCTAAAGGCCAGGAGGGGAGAGTAGCAGGACTTGGAATCATCTGCAGAAATCCACATGGCGAGACCCTTTGGGAAGAATCTAGCATCTCATTTGTGGATTCTTCTCTGTACGCTGAGCTTCAGGGCATCCTGTTTGCCTTAAGAGAAAGCCAGAGGAAGGGCATACAATCCCTGCTTATCGAAGGTGATGCTCGTTTTGCTGTGGAGATGATCAATGGCAGGATTCCACCAAAGGTAGGTTGCACTAATATTTTACAAGACATCTGGTGGGATACTGGCCATTTTCAAGCCATCTCTGTTGTTTTTATTCCTAGAGAATGTAATGTACATGCTGATAGCATTGCTAGAAATGTGAGGTATTCGATATGTAACAGGGGATTCCTTCTTGTGGAGATCCTCTATTGATGACTAGTTTGTAGCCGGTTTGCGGCATCTAGCTTCGGCTCAACTGTGCAAAAAAAAAAAAAAAGAGTTCTGTGATCTATTGACGTCCTTATGACGTTTAACTTCTGAGTTCATAGAGGTGTTTTTTGTTCATATACCTTGATTGAGAGTTTAATCACGAGAAAGATGTGAAGCCTAGTTTTTCTTGCTATATCTATTATTTTTTCTTTTATATATCAAGCAATTAATCAAAAAAAAAAAAAAAAAAAAAAAGAACTCCAATACTAGCAGCTGGCTCATTCGACCCCTAGCTTAAACTTACTTGGGCCAGTCTTTAATGAATTCGAGATCCTCAAGTCAGATCACAAGAACTCCAAGAATTGAATGCTCCGAATACTATACGCGCGGCTGATTGGATTGGTACTATGTTAACTTCATGCTGATCAATCTAAAGCTTTTTATGTTTGCAAATTTAACGCTTGTCACAAAAACATACGAGCAAAAAAAAGAAGAAAAAATCTCAAAATTATTCAAATATATTACCCACGTACTGACACACATGCCAACACACAGGATAAGCTTACGCAATAGTAACAGTTATTACCAGACATGACTAGCAGCAACTCAAGCTCTGAGTGCTTTCATAGCTTCATCATATCGGAACACACAGACCAATAAGCATTGAACAATTTATATGCCAACTTATAAGTACGTATAGGGGTTTTTGCTCAGATGTTGATGACGTCTGGGATCTGCACAGGATACCTATCAATGCATCCCTCCCAAGCCCCATCCTTCACTGGAGCTTTCACTGTCTTGATGCAGTCCAGCACTGCACTGTTGCACTTGAATCCACTGCCCAACCCTAACTGCCAGATCCTGTCACCCTTCCTGACCCTCCCCTTGGCCTCCATGTATCCTAGCTCATACCATATGGAGCTGCTCGACACGTTCCCGAACCGGTGCAGCGTCATGCGGGACGCCTCCACCATCTCGTCCGTCAGTACTAAGCTCTTCTGCACCTCGTCGATCACTGCGCGGCCTCCGGCGTGGATGCAGTAGTGATCGAAGGCCTTCTTGAAGTCCGGCATGTATACCTTGGCTTTGGGGTTTATGAGCCTTCTTACTATGATGCTGTAGAGGAAGCGGAGTTGCTCGGAGAATGGCAGCACCAGTGGGGCTAGTCTGGTGAGGTTGATCTTTAGGGCGTCGGCAGACAGCGGCATGACGTCCTTCGACAGGGAGATGCCTTGGATGCCGTGCTTGTCCTCGACCTGGTAGAGGCAGCGGTAGGCGCGGTCGTCGGCGCCGGTGTGGGTGCGCACCACGTGGCGGAGGGCGTACTTGGCGCGGTGGCGGTCGGAGGGGCGGTTGGAGAGGAGGACGGCGGCGCCGCCCATGCGGAAGAGGACGCTAGAGATGACCATGGACCGGTCGTTCCCGAGGTACCAGTTCGGCGACGTGATGATCTCCGTGGAGACGATGAGGGCGTAGGAGGCCGGGTAGGTTTGAAGGAGGTCGCGGGCGAGCCCCGCGGATATGGGGCCGGCGCTGCAGCCCATGCCGGAGAGGTTGAAGGTGAGGATGTCGCTGCGGAGCTTGTACTTGTTGACTACCATCGACGTGAGGGACGGGGTCGGCGAGAAGCTGTTGCAGTTGATGATGAGGATGTCGACGTCCTTGGGTTGGAGGCCGGTCTTCTTGAGGAGATCGTCGATGGCCGTGAAGATGACGAGCTCCGACTCGGCTCGGGAGCCCTCGAGGGTGGCCACAGGGACAGGGTCGACGTAGTGGGCCAGCGGTGGAAGGGAGGTCTCCTCGCCGAGGGCGGAGCGCTCCAGGATGCGCCATGAGAACTGGTGGGTCTTCTCCTCCATGAGGAGCCGGGAGTGCTCCAAGAAGGCGGCGTGGGGCACACGGCAGTATATCGGCGGCTTGAAGCACGCGAAGTCGATGACATAGACCGGCCGGGGCCGCACCATGAATAACACAACGACGGTGATGACGGAGAACAAAGATAATAGTAGGAGAAGCAAGGCCTCCGGCCGGAGGGAGTAACAGGCCGCCAGGAGCTCGTAGGGGCCGAGCCGGGTCACGGCCAGCACCGTGCCGGCTAAGAGGGGGATCAAGAGGAAGGTGAGGGCCTGGCTAGCAAAATAATGGTAGCCAAGCTTGACGCTATTCTTAAGCACCCCAATGGAGCTCAAGACATCAGGAGATTGAGTTGCAGCAGCCATTTTTAGCTAGCTAGCAAAGCTCTCTTAATTTGTTCTCCTCCTCTCGTTGCACTCAGCAGTGTCTCACTTGATCCCCTTCTTATAGGATTTTTAGAAACCAATGAGAATTTATGGAATTAGGTGGGAGTTCTAGAGATTGGAGAAGAGGGAACGTAAGCCTATCGTAATTAATTGGGTTTCGTTAGGAGAGTGGCAGTGTCACGGTAGTCCGGTTAGAATAGGGTTAGAACTTATTGATCGGCTCCTCTTCAAGACTTCAATCAATCTCGAACGATATATGGAGAGCTCCACGAGGCCGGGATTTAAAAGAATAAAGGAACTCTGAGAAACATTCTTTCAGGATCTTATCTTCAATTTAATTTTCGGAGAATTTGGTCAAAGCCCCGAAATAGGGGTGGCATTTGTCCATATATAGGCACCGTGATATTTGCTATTAGTCCTAAGTAAATAGTTTTAGGATAAAAAACCCAAAACCCCAGAAAAAGACCAAAATACCAGTTTTTTTCTTTTTTTTCCATCTTTTTCTCTCTCCTCTCTCCCCTCTCTTCTTCGGTGACCATCAACAAGCTCCGGTGCCACCCCGACCTCGTCTCGCGTCGCCCAGGACCCTGGCGACCCTCCTCACCCACGAACCCCACCCCGAGCTCCTCCCTTTGACGTCGACGCTTCCGTTGTCCTCGCCTCCACCTCCTCGAGCTCTCATGTTGCAACCCGGCGCCGCCATCGCCAGCAACCGCCGCCTCTGCCCTCGTCATCCTCCACAACAGTTAAATCTGGAACCCCCTAACCCTCCCGATCTCTTCTCCTACATCTCTGTCTCAGATCCGGCGACAACATCCACCTTCCTCCCTTCAAGACCCACCGCCGCCACCACCTTAGTCCCACCGCCTACGACTACGCCACCAACGATTTAACCAAGGGGATCAAGTCCTCATGTCATCATAATCACATCCCTGCCAACGCCAACGATCAGATCTCCTTCCTTGCCAGCGATCAGGCTCCAGCAACTCACAGCCGTCTGACCAACCTTCTGCCATCTTCAACCACTCGATCCAGATCCAAAAAATCTCAGCCATCCGATCGAGATTTGAGTGGATGAACTCCAGCCAGAACAAATCCGATCTGACTCAATATACTCCACCAAATTGGTTATGACTTGATCTATCAGTTTAATCCGATTAGGCCCAGATCCAGCAATCCAGACTTGAACCCATATTCGAGTCAAGAGCCAAAGCTCTGAATTTTTTTGATCAAAATACAATTTATGCATCAAAACTGTACATAAAATTTGGAAAATTGTCCATCTAAAATTGGCAAAAATGCAATTTTTTAAACTATATTGTCATCTTTTTAAATTCATTTTCATCTTATTAACTCCATTTTTTATTTTTCTAAATTAATTTTCGTATTTTTAAATGCATTTTTTCTTTTTAAATTCATTTTCATCTTAATGCATTTTCATCTTTTTGAATTCATTTTCATATTTTTAAATGCATTTTCATCGTTTTCAATTCATTTTAATATTTTTAAATTCATTTTAATATTTTTACATGCATTTTCATCTTTCTAAATTCATTTTCATCTTTCCTGTATTTTCATCTTTCTAATTTCATTTTCATATTTTAAAATGCATTTTCATTTTTTAAAACTCATTTTCATATTTTTACATGCATTTTCATGTGTTTAAATGCATTTTCATATTTTTAACTCTATTTTCATCATTTTAAATGTATTTTCATCTTTTTGAACTTTATTTTTATCTTTTAAACTATATTTTCATCTTTTAAATGTATTTTCAGTTTTTAAATTCATTTTCATCTTTTTAAATGCATTTTTATCTTTCGTGCATTTTCATCTTTTTAACTTTATCTTTATCTTTTTTTTAAATACATTTTCATCTTTTTAACTCTTCAAAATATAACTTAATTGGATGAAATTCTTCATCATGAGTCTCTTCAGTCACCTCTACTTTTCTTCTGTAATTTTCTTTATATTTTTTCCATAATTTCCACTATTTTTCTACCCATTTTTTCTATTTTCCCCGGCTTTTCTCTCTCATCTTCCTCTATGTCCTCTCCCGACTCACCTCCCTAGCCGACAACAAGCCAGGACTTTATCTTCTCAGATGGCCATCAACTCAAGCGGCTCGATCGCAAGCCGCCATCGCCGTTCGCCATTTTGACCACTTCACACCTCCAAACCAACGCCAATAAGCTCTTCTCATCACCGCCAACCCTCATGCAACATCTACCGCCTAGCTCCACTGATGTTGAAGACCTCCACCCAAGGAACCCCACAGGCGACCACCACTGATCCCCTCAATCACTGCCTCCCACCACCCTGAAACACCTCCATAAGGATCCCTAGGTCGCCAAGAACCTTCCCCAACCTATGTAGAACCCGATCGAAGTTTAGATCGCTGGAATTCAACTCTAGTGACCCACAACTACAGATGAGATCCACAATCCCTTTGCCCTCCACCGTCTCGTCACTCTCTGAAGCTTCTAGAAGCCTCAAGAGGTCACGCCGCCAATTCCTCCTCCTTCCCTAACGCCGATCAAACCTTGGATCGTCGGATCCTAATTCCGGCGACCCTCTACTACACTGTCCGCTGCCACTGCGCCGTCACCCCTTTGCTAGTAAATATAATTAACAAGAAGGGCATTTTAGTCATTTTTTAGTAAGTTAGTATTAAAGCCATTTTAAAATGAGATTATAACCTTTCAAATGGGGTTTTCACCGTAAACTTTCTCTCAGGTTTTTATGAATTCTCTATTAATTTTATAGGAGAACCGTCTAAATCCTAGTCACGATTAAATAATTGCTTGTCCTCCACTCATGCAGCAGTGTGATCTAAAGCTTTTCCACCAGAAGAGCCCTCAGAGAGATGAGCCTGTCAGAAAATCTAGTTGTCATGTCACGAGTCTTTAAACCATATTTATTTGAAAAAATATTTGTGTATAAGGCAACGAGCATGAACGTGGCAGGAATCGATTATACCAAATCTTTATTCTAATCCATCGACAACCCACTATCAATGGACTATATCAATTGATCGACATATCAATACCGATACATACTTATTTGATTGTTGATACATTCCATCAATAGTGAGATACCGATCCATTAATCTAGTCAGTCGACTAGAATCAGGGGCGACCCAGTCAATTTTGAGGCCTTAGGTAAATAAATCAAATGAGGCCTTTAAGTATTTACTAATCATAGTTAATAAGAAAATTAAATTAATTAAATATGATAAACTTATTTAAAAATCATCCTTCTAGCTTTTTGGGTGGGAAAGTACTGATTAAATTTTTATATTCAAGTTTAGCTAATACATCTTTTTTAATAGATAACATAGCTAATCCATTTAATCTTTATTATGACATGATTGATCGCAAGTAATATTTTATTAGCTTCTTTTGAAAAGCTTCTTTATGCAAAAACAACCGTTACATGTATTATCAACAATATTCTATATACGATAGAGGTATTCGGAAAATAATCAAGTCTTTTGATATAGTTCAATATTTGAATTGGATTGTTATCAACCTTATAAGGAGCAATAACGGTTAAACATGCATTAATTCATATCCCCTAAGTTTCTTTATATATATTCTCTTAAGTTTGCTTTATATAAACATGCATTAATTCAAATCAACCTAAGTTCTATTAATATTATCTTAATGCTAAGACTTATATATTATTTTATATACCCTAAGTTAGACTTATAATATTTTTATATTTTATTAGCTATGTTTTATGGTGGCAGTGAACAAAAAGCTATGACCAACCTTCGAACCCTGGACCACCTACGGGTCAACACAGCCGTCTAACCAGACAAACTACAAGGAGTTTATTAAAATTTTATATTAGTAATAACTAAAAACTGTGCCAGGGGCACAGGTGACTACTAGTTTTCTATAATGGCAAAACTTCTTTCAAAATGTTTAGTTCATAATATAAATCCAAGGCGTCAATAGTAAAGTTATAAATTAACTAGAGGACAAAATTTATGGACATGTCATCAAGTCCCAAGAATTTTTTTGCCGGGTCTTTTAATGGGGCCTAACAGCTATCTTTACATTAATTAGAAGGTTTGCGGGCCTAACGGTTAGGTTCGAAACCTAATAAAATATGAATTCAATAACTTGGTTTTTTAATACATATATAGGTCCTAAATTTTTAATTAGCAATAAAACATGAATTCAATAACTTAGATTTTTTAATATATAAGCCCAAATTTCTTAATAAGCATATAATTTGGGGGGCCCCTTTCAAGTGGGGCCCTAGTCAGTCGCCTAAGCTGCCTAGGGGTTGGGCCGGCTCTGACTAGAATAAAGATTCGGTATTTGACTACCGACTCATGATATATGTACGTGATCATGTACACAAATCACAATATTTATCACCCGTCAAGATAGCTGAGTAAATTCATGACTTTCTACATTAAATACTTGCCGGAATGAAAACAAAAAGAAATAAAAAAGATCTCAATTGCGAACTACATCGATGATACACATACTATCAGACCACAGGTTGAGTGGTAATTAAAGTTAATATGATATTATAGCATGGATCACTGATATTTAAAAGTTTTGGAATGATTTATATCTTCTCTTGAATGATCTCTTTTAAAAAAAACTATGAATGGTAGACGTGCCATATAAGGGCAAAAAAACAAAAGAAACAAGAAATGGTGTGAAGAACACTCTTGATGGATCCTACGGATGGATCAGCGATCAGATTAATAAAATTTAGACGATATTTAATGGTGTCTTTGGATGATAATCATGATAAACACACCTTCAAAACATGATATTTATCGTAGCAGATTCTAACGGTTCTAACAATGTTTTAGTATAACAATGCTATGATATCAAACTAATTCCAGCTAAAAGCTTCACCAGCTGATCACAGATCAGGGTTAAGTTTTATCTAAATATTTAAACTTAGCCCCATAAATTCGACCTGTCAACCTTCGCATTTAAACCATGCTGGTCATGAAGTTAACAACAACTACAGATTAAATGAAAAACCTTATAGATTAATTAAACACTGTTCATCACAATAAAATAAAAGCAAAAAAACAAAAAGACTTCCATTATTTTATTCAAATATATTATCACTCATACTCCACCCACACCGACACTGGATAAGCTCACGCAAAACATATTAGACATGACTGACAACAATTCAAGTCTCTGGAGAGTGCTTTCATATTTTAACACACAGATCTAGTGATAAGAACTGAAGAAGTATACCACTTAATTATGAGACACTTCCAAGTTCCAAGTATCAAGTATAGGGATATATGTATATATATTTAGGGTTTTGCTCAGATGTTGATGACGTCTGGGATCTGCACAGGATACCTATCAATGCATCCCTCCCAAGCCCCATCCTTCACTGGAGCTCTCACTGTCTTGATGCAGTCCAGCACTGCACTGTTGCACTTGAATCCACTGCCCAACCCTAGCTGCCAAACCCTGTCACCCTTCCTCATCCTCCCCTTGGCCTCCATGTAACCTAGCTCGTACCATATCGAGCTGCTCGACACGTTCCCGAACCGGTGCAGCGTCATGCGGGACGGCTCCACCATCTCGTCCGTCAGTCCTAAGCTCTTCTGCACCCCGTCGATCACCGCCCGGCCTCCGGCGTGGATGCAGTAGTGATTGAAGGCCTTCTTGAAGTCCGGAATGTATATCTTGGATTTAGAGTTTATGAGCTTTCTTACAATGACGCTGTACAGGAAGCGGAGCTGCTCCGATAATGGCAGCACCATTGGTCCCAGTCTGGTGAGGTTGATCTTTAGGGCGTCGGCAGACAACGCCATGACGTCCTTCGACAGGGAGATGCCTTGGAGCCCTTGGCTGTCCTCGACTTGGTAGAGGCAACGGTAGGCGGGGTCGTCGGCGCCGGTGTGGGTGCGCACCACGTGGCGGAGGGCGTACTTGGCGCGGTGGCGGTCGGAGGGGCGGTTGGAGAGGAGGACGGCAGCGCCGCCCATGCGGAAGAGGACGCTAGAGATGACCATGGACCGGTCGTTCCCGAGGTACCAGTTCGGCGACGTGATGATCTCCGTGGAGACGATGAGCGCGTAGGAGGCCGGGTAGGTCTGCAGGAGGTCGCGGGCGAGCCCAGTGGATATGGGACCGGCGCTGCAGCCCATGCCGGAGAGGTTGAAGGTGAGGATGTCGCTGCGGAGCTTGTACTTGTTGACGACCATTGACGTCAGGGACGGGGTCGGCGAGAAGCTGTTGCAGTTGATGATGAGGATGTCGACGTCCTTGGGTTGGAGGCCGGTCTTCTTGAGGAGATCGTCGATGGCGGTGTAGATGACGAGCTCCGACTCGGCGCGGGAGCCCTCGAGGGTGGCCCTGGGGGGAGGGTCGACGTAGTGCGCCAAAGGAGGAAGGGAGGTCTCCTCGCCGAGGGCGGAGCGCTCCAGGATGCGCCACGCGAACTGTGAGGTCTTCTCCTCCATGAGGAGCCGGGAGTGCTCCAAGAAGGCGGCGTGGGAGACGCGGCAGTTGATCGGCGGCTTGAAGCACGCGAAGTCGACAACGTAGACAGGCCGAGGCCGCACCATGAACAACACAACGATGGCGACGACGGAAAGTAATGATGACAGGAGGAGCTGAACGGCGTCAGGCCGGAGAGAGGAACATGCAGCCACCATTTCGTCGAGGCTGAGCCGGCTCACGGCCAGCACAGTACTGGCTAAGAGGGGGATAAAAAGGAAGGTGAGGACTCGGCTAGCAAAATAATGGTAGCTAAGCTTGACGCCGTTCTTAAGCACCCCAATGGTGCTCAGGACATCAGGAGATGGAATGGCAGCCATTTTAGCTAGCAAAGGCTGTCTTCCTAGCTAGCTAACTAGTTCACCACGTCTTGCACTCAAAGGCATGTCGCTGCTACCCTTTTTATAGCCAAACACATGGACTAACGGACCCTTTTTATCGGGTGGCTTGGCTGGGGTCCAGGGGTTTGAGGTGATGTTCTTGGAAGCCGCTTGGCCTTTGGTAGGGGATTAGTTTATCAACAAAGATTTGTTTACATGGCATGTACATGATAGAGAGAGATAGAGAGAGTGAGGTAGAGAGAGAGAGTGGGTAGAGAGAGAGAGGTTAAGGAGAGAGGCCCCATGAATGCCACCTATTGGCAAAGCCCGGATATGAAAAAATGGAGTTGTGGTTGTAGATGGAATGAGGATAAAATAGTAATGATTACTTTTGATATTTAATGATAAGTATGGAGATAAGGGAGGTTAAGGGGTAACCCCATACCAAGCAGAAGGGTTCCGAGTTCCTGCATCACGCTCCGCAGGAAATACGTCGCGGACTTGGGTCCGTTGGATCGGGAATGCGTGATGGGTGGATCCATGTGTATGTGTTGTAAAAGGATCCCTTTAGTCGATTAAAGCACCGAAAATAACTATCTTTTTTTTTATTAGTTGATTCCAAACGCTAAGTAGCAAAATACAAAAAAAAAACATGCCAAGAGTACAAGGAAGCCTCAGGTAAGGGGGATCATGGTGTTTGCCCAAACGGAGGCCGAACGGAGGCCGCCAAAGCATCGACATCGGATTTGAACTCGCGAGGTATATGCATAAAAGAAATAGTAGAGAATTGGGACGCTAAACGTTAAACAGAAATCAAGAGCTCTCATAATTCAATGCTCAAATGTCATTCCGGTACAATTAGGCTGAGAATAAGAAATTATGCACTTAGTGATGGTGTCATATACTCATATTTCCCAAACAAAAAAGAAGTCTCTTAATTTCCTCTCATCTATCAATGCCGAAACTTTTCGATTGAGTTGTCATCTTCTCCTCCTAGCTCATATGATCACCCTTCACATGGTAAAAAGATTATTTTAGCTCATTTCTCATGATCATCCTCATTTTCTGCAAATCTCTGAAGTGATTTGGTGCTGTATTTATTTGTTTCAATCATTAAAACAAGGATAGCTGTTCTCCATAACTTGGTAGAAAACACACTATAAATCACAGATGAACATAGTCTTTTTATAGATAGTTTGTGAGGACATGTCCCTCTACTCCTAGGTCGACCGTCTAGGTCGGGCCCGTGGCTCATTGTGAACCGCAAGGACAATTTGGTAAATTACGCATTGTCGGTTTGTTTCACACCCGCGTGTGCACACACTGATCGTGTTTGTGTTAATATTTGTTTAGAATGGTTAGTTGGACCCATGATCGAAAGATCTGGGCTTGGGCTTGTGTTTTAGCCCAAGTCTGGCTTTCTGGGCGAAAGTGATTGATCTTCCCTTGCTAAGAAGATCGATCTTTTAGCGTCAGAAAGTTAAGTCGGTTTGTCATGAAGGATCGATCTTTTCTTGAGGGAAAGATCGATCTCTCATAAGGCGGTTCGTTCGTCTATAGAACGGACGCGACCCCTTTTTTTATTCTTTTTTTTTTCAAATCCGTCGTTCTTGAGCTGAGATCTGGCTGAATTTGGAGGATATTGAGGACGATCCAAGGCTTAGCAGCTGGGATTGAAGCTGCTCTAGCCTAGGTAAAGATCTTACCTACTTGAATTTCCGGTTTTTGGAGGTTTTGTTTTGTTTTGTCATCTTTTGCTTAGATCTGCTATGATACATGTTTGTTTTCATTGAAAGCATCGGTTTTGGACTCGTGGTCCTTCGTACTACTGGATCCCAAGGTTTTGTGGGATTTGGTAGAGTTTTTCGACGGTATTTCTCGTCGGCAGTTCACCGGTGAACCCATTCCGATCGATCTTTCTTCAGGAAAGATCAATCATTTATGGGACGCCATGCCCAGCCCGTGCATGATCGATCTTCTGGTGGAGAAGATCGACCTTTTCTTGGCTGGCATGGACGGGGTCCCGGGTCACAAGGAAGATTGATCCTTCTGGTGGAGAAGATCGATCCTCTTCGGCTTGACCGGGACGGGGACTTCCAAACACTAAGAAGATCGATCTTCTTTGGTGGATAAGATCGATCTCTTTGGTGGCTAAGAGATGTTTTCAATGGTTTTTACCCATGGGGCTTCGCATGTACGGATTTTCTTTATCGCTTTATACCTTATACATATTGTTAAGCATGTTAGCCCCATTATGAGGGGTAGTGGTGAACCGGGAGAGTGATGACTCCTAAGATGTGTAGATAGCATGTTGTATTGTTAGCGGTGTTTGTCGAGGTTGCTTCCCGTAACATGTTGTTCTTTTGTGAATTGGTTGTAGTTGGTGGTGTTACCATTGCAGCAGTTCCTTTACTTACTTATCTGTTCACCACCCCAGACTGGCAGGGTATCGGGGCCAAGGCCTTGTTTATTATATCATCACATGTCTTGCATGCCTACTTGCTTATCTGTGTGTGTTCATAGCATGCATTTGATTGTGCATTAGTTGCATAAGGTTAGGTCGTGGGCGATGGGTTGATCGCCGATCCGAGGCTTTCAAGTAGCTCAGATTTAGCTCTAGGATCGTGGCTGGGTAGCGTGGTCCAGGTTTGAATGGTAGTATTTCTGTCAATCTTGATGATAGGCTTAGATGACTGGAATACTCTTATTGATCGAGGTTTAGAGGTCGTGTCGGCCTCGAGCCGGGTTCTGAGGTGTAGATGGTGTCCGGTTTCTACGACTCTTTAGTAGAGGGTGTGCCTACTCAGCGGTGTCATTTCCTGTCAGTAGTGTCGGTTTCCTGCTTGTGAGTCAATAGTGTTGGTTTCCTTCTTACTGAGCGTGACCCGACATGTGATCAGTTCTTCTGGAAGACCATGACTGTGGACCTCAGGGACACCCGGTGGAGTTATGGGGCCCCTGTGTACACCCAGGCTTTGCTTGATGGCGACACTGTTGTGTTCCCTCATTCTTTGTGAGTCATAGTGTAGTTTCCCTGCTGAGCTTAGTTGCTAATTCCTACCATGGCTGTATTTTGCAGGTGCATGCATTAGCTTCTCTTCGGTGGCCCCTATCGGGCAGGTGTTTAGCGGTGCGGTGGCACCTAGCGGAGTTTGAGGAGCGGTGATCTTCAGTTTACCCTTTTTGTTATAGTTATCATCCTATGGGAGTGTGATGTATAATTTACCCCTTTTGAGGAGTATAATGAAATTAATTATTTTTTTACTATATTTATGGAGGTTTCTTTAATTATTGCTTTAATAATAGTGTTTTGAGGATTGTTTAGGGAGACCAGTAGATTAGAGGGAACCCTCGCCAAAAATTTTCCGCAGTTAGTTAGGTTTCGATTTGCATCGTCCGGCCCGGTTGGGCCTTTACGGGTCGGGACGTGACACAGTCTTTGTGGAGTATACATAGGAAACATTTGTTCTATTGTGGTTTGAAATGCTAAGTTCTCATTTCCCTAGTGGAACAACTATCCATATTGATATTGACATAACAATAACATATGTGGTACAACTAAATTACATGAAGTTTAAGGTCTTTGGAGAGAGAGAGAGAGAGATTGATGGGGATAAAAAAGAAAGGGTCATTTGAAATTTTATACAAGTGATACAAAACCAAACAGTCAACAAACGAGGACAAAAATCAATAATCTGTATCACAAGAGTACATATAGAAAGAGTCTAATTAATTAACCTGAGCAATCAATGATCTCAAATTTTAGTAGCTTCCTGTTTTTTCCCTTTCTGTTATTGATGGTTAAAAGGCAAGAACACAAACAATGGAAAAAAATAGTAACAAAGCTCCAATTAAGCAATATCTTCTAGTTATCAAACTCAAAATAGTTACAGAGCTCTAATGAAATAATTGAAAATTTTGAACTATCTAATTATGAAACTCAAAATGCAAGCAAACTGTTCTAGCTATTCCAAGATTGTGTAGGTTAAATAATAATCCAGATCTGGTCCTGCAACATCATCACATCATCTTTCCCCAACTAAACAAGATAATTTTGAGAAACCAAAATAAGTTTTCATTGTGAGTAAAATAAGTTTACATTGGTAGTTGATTTTGTACAGCCGAGACTTAATATAATGCAGATGTTTACAAAAAACATTGTGATTAAAATAGGTTTAAATTGGGTTCCCTTGAAACGATGTTTGTTTGTGGTAGTTGCTTGCAGCTTGTGATGATGAAGGTCTGGAAATATATTGACTCTAAAAGTGTAAAATATTAACAAGATAAATAAAATAAGTACTTCGACTATAGTATTGTAAATACAATGTTGATAAGATCAAATAGAGTCATTATTGTTAGCAGTTGCGTTTAAAACCACCATGTTGGATATGAATCATCAAGATAGTCTAAATGCCCTACGGGTGTTGACAAATCAAACCAAGCGGTATCTTATTGGTAAAGACGTGCACAAAAAAATTGTCATATCAAAATCATCAACTAGTTAAAATGTTTGCTATATATATATAAGAAGGTACATGTGTAGTGATGACACTTTGTTGCGTTGAGGGTTCTATTTTTTTGGCTTCCGTTTTTCAAGACAACTTTTAGGATGTTTCATTGCCTTCCGTCCACCCTCATACTTTACACCTTTGACCCTCCCCTCAACAATTTCTTTTGGGGGGGTGCATGTCACTACCGTCAACTATATCAACTTTGGCGAAGTTGTCAACCAAGTCTGTAGCTACAATAAGGTTTTCTTCTAATTTTCAATGACACCAGAACTAGTTCCCAACCTCAAACAATTTCTCATGTATTTGGATGCTCACCTGCCCGACCAAGTAAGCAAATCTTCATTTTTTTTTCAGCTTGCTTCGTTTTGATTGGGAGGACATTCCTAGCAAATTTGTCTATCTTGTCTGAATGTACTTCTGGGGTATTTCAACCATTTCGTGCATTCTAAAGACTTTTAGTGCATGATAACGAAGGAATCATCTAGTCTCAAACAACTTGCACATGCATTCGACATCACTGCTGTTAGGATAAAACATAACTTTATACTCAAGATTCAAGTTTTTGTGTTGCCAACGTATACTCATGTGGGACTTGGTTCTCAATTTTCTGTTTTATGCGGTATACTAAGGTTTGCAAGAACTCCTACTGGAAGTATCTAAATATGGTGGGGGTGTAAACCTCAGCAACTTGAATCATAAGAGGACATTCAATCATAATGAGAATTGGGGTGTTTTGTCTTGATGCAAACGCTGCTTCTAGCTCATTATGTCTTTTCTTTTCCAGTAGCCTATGAAAGTGATCAAAGAAATCTCTTGCATTTAGATCACATCTTAAGTGCGTCCTCAAATCACTATTTAAACTCACTCAGTAGTGTACTTCTGATAGCTAATGTAAATGTTGACTTCATGTAGCATGCTGTCCATTTTCCTTTCAAATAGTAGATACCATCCAACCACAATTTTCCCTTCCCGAGTAGGTCTCAGCCATAGTTGCCCAAGCAGCTTCAAAGTCATCTTCGTTAGTGTAGTCAAACATACACTTTTTGACTTTTTAGAACATATGTGAACCACCCCCCATGTGTTTCGTGGCATTTTGTAAGATGTGCCAAGTGCATAAGCCATGCCAAGTGCTGGGCATTACCAATTGTAAGGCTTTCGCCATTACGACATCCTGATCAGTAAAAATAGTAGTGATTGCTTTACCTCCGTGCGTCTTTAAAAATGTCTCAAATAGCCACTCGAAAGACTCTGCAATTTCATCATACATAAGGGCAGCTCCGAATGTAACCATATGTTTGTGATGGTTAAACCCAGTGAAAACAATAGTCGCAAGTCTTTGTTTGTCCCCTATGTCGTAGCAAAGGTAACTGATAAGTTAGTAAATATTCATAATTAAACCCCTCAATTTACCTTTATAAGGCATAGAGTAGTTGTATTTAATAGTTTGTTAGTTGATTTCAGGTTTAATCATGATTTGAGAAGAAATACAAGATTTACTGCTAAAAATATGAATTTATGTAAAACGACGGCTTTGTCTCAGGCCAGGAGAATATTCGCCATAACTTGTGTATAAGTCCAAGTATTCTAAACATTTAGGAAGTGTTAGAAGACTTCCAGATCTACAACTTTCATGTTGGACACTTTTCGAGATTCATGACGTATTGATGAAAATTTGAAGACAACGCAGTTCTAGAAAAGCTGAAATTTGCTAAAATTATTGAATTAATGGACAATCGATCGGTGAACAGTAACGATTGATCAGTTGGATGGAAGTCCAAATTTTAGAAACATTTGGATGTGAGTTCTATTGGAGTTGTAATTAGTTTGGCCGAGTATCTCTCTATAAAAATAAGTTTTCTGGCTGAAAATTAGGAGTTTTTACAAAGGGAGAGAAAAGTTTGGAGTTTCAGAAGATTTTCTGATGACAGCTAAGCCGCGACGTGGATTGTTGGTGTTATTCATAAAATCTATGGCTTTCAATTGTAAGATGAGTGGCTAATTTCTTAACTTAGGGATCTCATGAAGCCTTAGGCTAAGTTTTTGTATTCTTTGATTTAAATTTTGTAATCTTCTTGAGACATGATCCTATGAATGTGCATTTCATTGTTAATAGAGTCGAAGGAACATAGTTCTCTTGACGTGCTTTCAGTCCTACATAATTTTTATGATTAAGTTTAGAGATTCATAGGATGGTTTTCATGTGATTTATGGTTTGCTATTGAGATAGGCTATAGTATTCTAGGATAGGTTGTGCTATGATCATTAGGAGTAGAATAAAGTAAGATAGTTTTAGGATTGAAGACAACTTATACGAAGAAAGATAGGCTATGTCATTAGGAATATAAATTTATTTTTGGGATTCATGCAAGCTGAAGAAGCTGTGAGTACATAATGTTTAGATAAGGAAACAAGAGGAAAACTGAAGAATAAAGAAAGTAAAACTAAGGTGGATTGAGTAATCCCTGAGTATCTCTCTCATTGGTTTAACGACAACTTCTAATTGCTTTTGTTAGATAGCTTTAGTTAATTCAAACCAATCCTTGATTCTTTTGCTTATATTTAGGGTTTTGAGAATTGATTTCAATCTTTTCTGGTAAATTCCATGTAGTTCGACTCTTGAATTTATCGTTATTCTACCCGGTAGTTTAGTAATAGAATAAGGATTAATTTGATTAAAGTTTGTTGTACTTTAATGACACGTTTTGCGAGCGATCAATTTTTGGCGTCGTTACCGGGGAATTCGACGGATTGTTGATTGATTTTCTCGTTGCTCTTTTCTAGGCTTAGTTAGATTTTTCTTCTTTCTTATTTTTCCCCTTTCTTTATTTTATAATTTTAAGGACTTTTTTGACAATTCTCAGAATTATTGCAGTTTTGAAGTGGAATTTTGGAATTTTCTCCGATTAGAAGACCTTGCCCAATCCGTCTGACCAATCGATCGCTCTGACCACCGATCAATCGTCTGGAAACCAATCGATCGGCCTCCCAATCGATCAATCATCCATGTGGCAGTCAGGTAGGTCTTCGTATCTAAAACTTTTTATTCAGTTGTGGTGTTGTGTGGTTTTCTCCTCTCCTCCGAAACTCATATTTTCTTTTTTCTTTTTCTTTCTAGGGTGTGCGTGAATATGTATGCAAGTTAGAAGGGCCCTGAGTTTTCCTTTAACACCTTTTGACCTTGAAATTTAAAACACTCTTAGGGCCATTCGTAAGGAACGTTTTTGCCAAAGAGCCGAAAAATTGGAAATCCCTTAACTACCTCTTGATTCATCCTACACAATGAACCCATCACAAGGAAACTATAATGGAAACGATGGGGGAAACGAGAACCAGAACAACAATAGAGAAGTCCATATTAGGAATCACTTTCTGCATGGACCTTATACTTATGTCTGTTGTATTGACCCACCTGCCATCACAACCACGCATTATGAGATTAAACCCAACTGGATTACCGCATTATCATCTTTTTATGGGCGTGAGAATGAGGATCCTTATGGACATATAACCAACTTCCTTGAAATTCTTTTCATGTTCAAACTGGAGCACTTTAACGATGATGCCTTTAAGTTAAAGCTTTTTCCCTTCTCATTGAAAGGTAAAGCTTAACATTGGATTCAAACCCTAACGCCAAATTCGATTTTGACATGGGAGCAACTTCAGAATGCTTTTTTTTAAGAAATACTTTCCCATCATTAAAATTTAGAATTATTGTTCCTTGATCATATCTTTTATGCAATATGAGGGCAAGTTTTTTCATGAAACTTGGGAAAGATTTAAGGACCTCTTAAGAGGATGTCCTCATCATGAGATACATGAATGACATCTAGCTCATTCATTCTATAATGGTCTCAATGATCAAGATAGAACTATGGTCGAAGCTTATTGCGGGGTTGTTATTCTTAGTAAGTATTGTACTGAGCTTTGGGAGATGTATAATAATCTTGCTGAGAACTCACAATATGATGTTTCAATCTCTATTAATCGGCCTACAACAGTTCGTAATTCTCGAGGAATTCATGAAATTTATGAACTTCAAAGTCTCTCTACACAAGTAGCATTCCTAACTAAAAAGATGAGCCAAATTGAAACTGCTCAATCTTTTGCTTCTACACTATTTCAGACTCCACCTGAGACATGTGCCCTCTGCTCTAGTCCTCAACATCATATCACTGACTGTCACATGACCCCCAATTTCCCTGACCTTGTTCTAGAACATGTCAATGCAACATATGGCTTCTCTAAATCTCAACACAATCCTTATTTCAATGCCTATGACCCTGGTTGGAGAAATCATCCTAACTTTTGTTGGACACCATCATAGTCAGGAACCTTTCTAGGGCAGAGTAATATCACTCATTCCACCGCTTTTTTGTACCCTCCTAAACCTCAAGTGAATCAAAATTATGGGTACCCTCCACGTTATCCACATAATACAATTTCATCCCCTCCAGCTCAAACCACATCTGAGCCAAGATTAAGTTCCCTCCTTACAACCATGATTGCAATGAATGAAAACATCAATGAAAACATTAGTGGCATAAAACGTGATTTGACGAGTGAAGTTTCTAAAATTCAGAATTATGTAGCCAGAATAGAAAACCAATGTAATTCTAATACTCCATCCATTGCTAAACTTGAGACTCAAGTTGGGAAACTATTTAACACGGTAACCAAGAGAGAGAAAGGCCACTTGCCTAGTCAACCTGTGATTAATCCTAGGGGTCAACATTATGTAGAAAGCCAAATCTTAGAAAGTGCTAAAGCTCTAGTGACCCTTAGAAACGGCAAAACTATAGATAATAAAGTAGAGAAACCAGTCAACCAGTTTGATCGATCGGCCGAGGAATCGATCGATCGTCCATCCCGTGAAAACTCTCGTATACCATTTGATTATGATCCATCTGATTCTAGGGAGCATGATATTGCTAGATATGTGCCCAAAGTGTCTTTTCCTCATGCACTTATGGATCCTTCCTCCAGACCCAATAAGAAATCATATGTAGAGAAAATTACTGAGATATTCAAGCGAGTGAACATCAACATACCACTTTTATAAGCCATCTGACAATTCCCTTCATATGCAAAATTTCTGAAAGACCTTCGTCCCCAAAAACACAAATCCAAATCTCAGGTCTCTAAGAAAATCTTTCTGACTGAACATGTAAATTCGATCCTGAAGTATGATATTCCACCAAAACTTAAAGATCCAGGTAGACCAACTATTTCTTGTTGTATAGGAGACTATCATATTGATGGTGCTCTTCTTGATCTTGGTGCTTGTGAGGGCCCATCCCTCTGACCTGGTTCGACCGCGTGGGTTGAGAGCCGATTTCCTTTTGGTTTGGTTCCGCGTCGGGCACGATCGGGCGATCATGTGGCGGTTTGGACCCCAGGGGCATTTTGGTAAATATGCCCCTGGTGGTCGGTTTCACACCCGCGTTGCACCCACGCCCTGGATTGATGTATGTGGTTGTTTAGAATGGCTAGGTGGACCCGGGATCGGAAGATCCCAGCTCGGGCGCGCTGAAGCTTGCTTTTGGGCAGCTTGCAGCCCTTGAGCGATCGATCAGACTCGTGAGCCAGTCGGTGGGCTTTTGAACCGTTGGATAGGTTCGGCCCGTTAGTGGGGGGGGGGGGGGGGCAGTTGCAGCAGTTGGCTCCACCTCACCCTTTTCCCCCGTTCTTCTCCTTCTTCCTCCTGCTCCCTTCTCTTCTCCTCCTGCCAACGTCCCTTCGTCTCTCTTCTCCCCTTCTCCTCCGGCTGGGCTAGAGCTTGGAGGGCTGAGCATTGCGGAGCAGATCTTCACGTCGTGCTGGACGCGTGGAGGAGCTTCACTGCTTGTCCAGGTAGGTGTTCCTACCCCGATCTCGCGATCGGGTTCTACTAGGTTAGGTTGTATGTGATTTTGCTGTGGAATACCTCGTAGAATGCTTGTAGCTCTTTGCATATGTGGTGTGCTTCTTTCCCTTGTATTCTCACACTGTGGATCCGGGTTTTTGCCAGTCGTTTTCCGTATTGTCGAAGCTTAGTCGGTTTTTGTCCATTTTCCACCTAGATAGGAGATTTCGAGATTTAACCGTCAAAAACGGGATTTCTTTACATCATTGGATTCCCCATAGTCAAATACACTTGCCTACAAAGTTTCATGGTTTTCAAACATGTTTTGATCCTTGAAAACCTAGAAATAGGATTTCTGGCTTATTGCGTCGTGAGCTCGACGGTCGATCGGTGCATCGACTGTCAGGCTTGACGGTCGACCGATGTATCGACCGTCAGGCTTTAATATGCTTACTCTGGGCCTGACGGTCGACCATCGCATCGACCGTCGGGCTCTGTCGGGATTTTGGCCTCCCACGGTCGATGGGTCGATCGACCGTGGGTTCTCTCTCGTTTTCATCCCGCCTCACGGCCGACCGTCGGAGCGACCGTCGCATCGTCCGTGAGGCTTTGTCTCGTTTTGGGCTTCCCACGGTCGATGGGCCGATCGACCGTCGCCCAGGTGGCTTTCCTCGTTCGGGCGTCACGGTCGACCGTCGGATCGACCGTGACATCGTCCGTGGCCTCACGGTCGATCCCCGAATCTACCGTGACATCGTCAGTGGCCACTTGGACTTGACTTTCTGGCTTTTGTTGGAGGGATTTGATTTGTGTTTAACATCTAAACGTGTTGGGATGTATGCTTGTGGATTTTATGGGGTTTTCAAGGGATTTCCATCGGTTTTGAGGATCGATTCGAGTGTTCTTTCCTTTTGAGAAAACCTATGATTGTTATTGCATTTAATACATGTTTAGATGTTGTTAATTGCTTAATGGTGTGCTTAACCATTAGCTAGCTATGAGTGCTAGCTAATGAGGAATTGTGGAACCTTAGCCTCTTGCCGGCGAGTGTCGAGTGCTATTGTATATCTGTTGGACTTGTAACTGTTGATGTGGCATATAGAGACATCTAGAATAGATGTTTGCCTAAGCTTATGCATTGCTTGCATTAGAGGCATTTGAGGTTAGGCGGGCGATGGTTTGGGTCGCCGATCCGAGGCTTCGGGTAGTTCGGATCTAGCCTTAGGGCCGTGGCTGGGTAGTCAGGATTAGGGTGTGATTGTTGATCTGAATCTCTGTGGGTGAGGATTGCGATAGTTGGCTTAAATCAGTGTTTGAGGTTTAGAGGTCGTGTTATCTTCCAAAGCCAAGTGCTAAGGATGGATGTTGATGCGTCCCCGACGTGTTTCCCCAAGGCTTGGTATTCCAGCTTGGATAAGGGTGATCCTGCTTGTTACTGTTCCTTGGCCTCCTGGTAACTTGCTCAGGAGAGAGGTTTCATGACATGAGCCATTGGGACATCAACTGGGTTATGGGACCCGTGGCATCCGTTAGACTTAGGCTGGGAGACAACACTGCTGTTGTTTTCCTCCTTTCAGTGTGTCGTAGAGTAGAACCCTACTGAGCTTATCGCTCATTCCTACCCGGGCCGCGTTTGCAGGTGCAGGCGGCAGTTCTTCGTCCGTGGAGCCGGCGGGATCTGCCTTTGGCGGCGCGAGTACCTCCAGAGGCGTCTGAGGTTTTGTTGGAGGATATGACTGTTGTACCCTTTTTGATATATATATATGCATGTTGTAAACCCTTGAGGATTTTGGAATCATGTATTATATCTGTCTCTTGGGAGTTTTGTATCGAATATAAACTGTACAACTTGATGATGTATTATAATTGAATCTGTTTGCCTCTGGATTATAAATTGTTTAAATTTATCCGTCTTTCCGCATTTGTATCACGCCAATTGAAGATGAATAGTGATAGGAACCCTCACGCCTCGGCCCGGATGGGTTTTCTGGGTCGGGGTGTGATTGTGCTAGTCTTAAATTACTGCCATATTCCTTATATTAGAAATTTGGCATGAATGATTTGAAGCCTACGACAGTAACCCTTTAGTTAGCTAATAGATCCATCAAGACAAAGAGAGGTATCTTGGAGGAAGTGCTGGTTAAGGTTGACAGCTTCTTCTTTCCAGTTGACTTCATTGTCTTGGACATGGAGCTCGTCGTTGTTTGCAAGAAATCCATGCCTATTATCTTAGATCGACCTTTCCTAGCTACTACAAATACTTATATTAACTATCGTATATGTGTTATGGATGTCTTTTATGGCAACATGAAGAAACGTTTGAATATATTTAAGGATGCATGTTTGCCTGTAAATATTAACTGCTTTGTTGTTGATGTTATCAATGCTTGTGTTTATATTTCTGATTCATCCTTGTTTGACATTGACTTAGATACTGGACAATTTTGTGCTGATTATACTGAAACTAAATTATGCACAAAGATGTCAATATCTTCTAAAGTTGAACCACCACCTCCTCCTTTACGTATATCTGCACTATCATCCTTCCGTACAACATCTATTTTGAAATTATAACCTTCTACCACTTCACTTACGGTTCATCTCAAGGATGATTTCATTACTATAGGGGAGACATATCGTAAACTTGGTTGCAAGATGAAAGATGATGGTTTAATCCACATTCGACAAAAGGACAATAGGTTGTCTTTTATAGAGGGTGGGGTTTCTAATACACTTGTTGGGATGAAGGAATCAATAAGTCTACATCAACAAATACTTAACATATTGTGGGACAGAGCATGGTTTAAATCATCATGTGGAGGAAATTATTTTTGATGGTGTCATCGAGTCCATCAATCTGACGGATCCATACTATAACATTATGGAGCATATGCCGCTACTATGATCTCATTTACTATTTCGTGTGCATTTGTTATTTTGTTTTATTGGATGAATACTTGTACATGATTAATATATCATAAAAAACAACGGAGACTCTGTCAAAAATTTCTTTGATTTTTGTATTTGGGCTTTTATTTGCTATATTCTATGATTTATACTTGATCTTTTGGAAAGATAATTATTTCTGTGGCAGGATATGGTTGGAAGGGAAGTATTTATTATATTATGGTGGTGCTTGACATATTTATTGAGAGAGCAGAAATTTTTGCACTTCATTCTGGTTATCTCTACTCTATTTTCTTTGCTTTATTTTTATGACTTAGTGTAATTGGGGACAATTACATTTAAGTTTGGGGTATCATTTATGATTTCATGCTCATATTTTTTTTCTGATAATTGATATTATACACCCTTGAGTTATGTTATGAGAATAAAGTTGTCATATTTATTGATGAAAAATGCTTGATTTAGAAACATATTTTATGATTTACTACGCTTCTTATATGTAATATAAGAAATAACAAAAACTTTTACTATGCATGATATTATTTCTATAGTTCAACACTTTTGCCATGAATTAAGGATGACTTGACATATCCTCATACATATGTTCACTGCCACATGTTGATGAGTTGATATTAGATTCTAAGTAAGATACTATGATGGATTTATGACTTTATGTCACGTCACATGAAAGTATGCAATCATATGAAAAAAGTAAAAAAAGGGTTTCATACTTATTAACCATGCAAGGTGTCTAACAATATGTATTGTTCGCGTAAAACAATTGAAATTCCTGAAAAATGAATGATTAGTTATGATTTGTAGCCTTCATGATTTGGGCATTAGAGTCTGAAGTGCGTTCTACACTTAGAGCCCTAAAGCCGTCTTGTTTGGGACTCACTAGTTTGAACCTAGTTACAAGGATCATGAACGAAGCTTAAAAAATCATAACATCACATATGTCGTGAAAAAAAGAGATTGCAAAGTGGTGAAGAAAAATATATACTTGGCCAAGTTTGTATTCTCGAATGATTGAAGTGTTTGGATACAATTGATACCCTGAGACATGTTGAACCCTTTTCACACATTTGGATTGTTGGAGTTTCTTAATTTTGATTAAATATGTTGAAGTATTGGAAAGGTGTTTGGCATGCATTGATTTGCTATTGTTTTATCTTACTATGGGTATAAGAATAAATTCATAGGTATGAGTTCTATCTCATGCATTAGACTTGATGAATATTCTGATTGATTTCGAATTGCATGATCAAGGGTTGGATAGTTAGATTTACATCTATTAAACCATTGATAGATGTTTGTGGGTATCATCCCTGAAAACCCTCACGAGACTACAACACGTCAATTGTGGTAACTCAGGGATTTAAAGGTTTGTTACACATGCTAAGTGCATTCGTGAGACCAACGAAAGTAGCTAGTTAGATTTACTGTTTTTTTTATTTTTTCTTTGCTCGATGACTAGCAAAGTGTAAGTTGGGGGTGTGATAAGTTACTAAATGTATGTAATTAAACCCCTTAATTTACCTTTGTTAGGCCTAGAGTAGCATTATTTAATATTTTATTCGTTGATTTCAAGTTTAATCATGATTTGAGAAGAAATATAAGATTTTTCAGCTAAAAATATAAATTTATGTAAAATGATTGCTTTGTCGCTAGGCAGAAGAATATTCACCAGAACTTCTGTATATGTCCAAATCTTCTGAAAATTTAGGACATGATAGAAGACCTTTAGATCTACAACTTTCATGTTGGATACGTTGCGAGATTTCTGATGGATTGATGGGGAATTTGAAGACAACGCAAATATGAGAAAGTTGAAATTTTCTAAAATTACTGAATTAATAAATAGTGATGATGGATCGTCCATAGGGATGATCGATCGGTGAACAATAACTATTAATCGGACATATGGATGATCGATTGGTCAGGTGGAAGTTCAAGTTTTAGAAACATTTGGAATTGAGTTCTATTGTAGTTGCAATTGTTTTGACTGAGTATCTCTCCATAAAAAGAGGTTTTCTGGCAAAAAATTAGGAGCTTTTCGGGTTAATATAATTTTGATATCCTCTAGTTTCAAGAATTATCAATTTGGACCCTAAGTTTTAAAACGTAATAAAACAGGGTATGTAGTTAACAATCTAGTCATTTTAGTCCCATGGCGAGGACGATTGTCAGCCATAAATATAACCATCTCCTAAAGGCATTTGGGCGATTCATAAGATCAATAGCAATTTCGTAAATATTGTCACTAAATGGTCATTATTTTTAGCTTCAACATAGCTTAAGTATTTTAATTATAACGTTTACATCAAATATCTAAATTGATCGATTCTTGAACCATTGGAAAGATAACGAAATGATCTACAACTTTCCTCTTGACGAGATGTCCAAGTTCCATCGTTTAGTGTGTCAAACTGACAGTTAAAGTATTCAGTGGCAAAATGATAAATAATGATTGAATTTCACTCGTCCAAATGCAATCATCCAAAGAATAGCCGATTCCCAATCGGCCAAATTTTGGCCGATTATTTTAATAATGGTCGTCAACTTGATCGACTATTTTAGTCATAACTTTCTCATACGATCTCCAAATGAGTTGGTTTTTAGACCGTTATTAAAATGGAAGGGAATTTGAAAACCTACAACTTTCATGTTTAGAGTTTTTCCAAATTCCAAGGTTATCATCGGTGAAATTGCAATGGAAAACAAGACGCTCTATCTGATGGTAGTTTCATAAATAACTGAATATGTCGACCAGTTCTGATGGTTTCAGAGCAATTCTGATGTTTTCAGAGCAGTTCTGACTGTTTCAGGGCAGTTTCAAACGGTTCTAAAGTGCTTATGCCATAAGCTCTATAAAAAGTAAGAAGAAGAAGAAGAAGAACTTTCTCCCGAAATCAAGAGTAAAATTAACTTTTATCTTTATTTTCAATGTAGTTTTTTATCTTTATTTCTAATGTAACTTTATTTATCTTCATGTATTTTTAAATTTCAGTAAAGAAGCATTTTCTTTATTTTAATTTCTTGCAATGAAGCTTTCATTCATAGGAGTAGTTCTAGCATAGTTCATCATCCATATTTTATCACCCATTTCTCATTGTCCATCTCTCATCGTCCATTTATCATCATTCATCGTTCATTTTTCATGACTTCTCATAATCCATTTTCCACCAGTTCTTATCGTCCATTGTCCATTTTCCATAACTTCTCATCATCCATTTTTCACCTTTTTTCATCATCTATCGTCAATTTTTTCGCAGCTTCAACTGCTCTGTTCGAATTGAGTTTGAAGGAATTGAATCTTTACATGTTCCTGATTTTAACTACTTGATATATTTTGACTTTTTTGACTTTGCTGATCAATCGTAAGATTTCCACGTCAACAATGATGATAGTTGAGTTAACAAAAAAAACCGGTCACGTGGCCGGTTTGGGGTTAAGTTGCATGGGCTTCCTCTTTAAATTTCTCTACCCCCTCTGTTATACTTATTTTTTGCACAATTTTTTCACTGTTCTAGTGAAAGTGGAGGCTCTCTCTCCTGTGGACATCGACAGTTGCCAAACCGCCTTAAATCTCTGTATTTATTCTATTCTTTGTCCCTTTGTTCGTGACTTGCATACGTGCATTGCACTCTAGTGACGGTATTATCAATTATGCTTAAAATAATGTTCTTATGGGTTTCTTTCAACTAACTCTCCCGCTACTTGACGTGAGTTCATGCTTTTAGTCAAGTCGTATCACATCAGTCTAAGTCAAAGATGTCATTTTAACGCGAAGGAGAACGGAAATGATTTGCCCACATAGTTGATCTAATAAATTCATCGATAGTGTTCTGAATATGTATTGTATCAACTAATCGAAATTAGATCAACTAATCGAAAATCACACATCGCTTGAATCGATAAATGTCTATCGATTAATTCATTTAATTCATTAATAATGTTTTATCGATGAATAAAATTAACTAATCGGTAATGTTCTACCAATTCGATGATTGATACACTCAATCGATAGATGTCTATCAATTGATTAATTTAATATATCGATAGTGTTCAATTGATGAATTAAGTGAATCAATCGATAGACATATACCGATTTAAAGATATGTACGATACACGCCCTTACCCATGTACCCAGTTGCGGTCCTA
This sequence comes from Narthecium ossifragum, assembly GCA_963920575.1. Taxonomy (NCBI): domain Eukaryota; kingdom Viridiplantae; phylum Streptophyta; class Magnoliopsida; order Dioscoreales; family Nartheciaceae; genus Narthecium; species Narthecium ossifragum. Next base: position 3,042,848 of record OY986971.1, on the reverse strand, counting down.
ACACAAATGAGTGAACTGACAATCTCTTTCACTGTTTGTCGCCCATGATGGAATTGTCTAATCCCGTATATAACAACATTTCCGTCTCATATATTGACCTTATTTTACCAGTAAGTAGCCGTTTGGTTGTCGAATAAGCTATTCCGGGTTTAGATATTTTTGAAATTAGTATGTTGGAATAAACGATGGGATAGAGTTATTACACATGTGGTGTTTGGTTGAAAGTAGAGATAAATCAATAATAATTGTTTGAAATAAGTAAATGATGTTTAGATATAAAAGGTGAAATAGTATTAGAGATTTGTGAAGTTTGGAAAGTAAATTCTAAATATGCCTTCGTATTAGATATATTGGGGATTTAATTAATAATATTATAATGTATATAATATTCACCTTGAATTTCATACTTAATAATATTATAATCCATATAATTAATAAGATTCCAATTTCATACTACTAATATTACTATGCATTATTCACCTTGACTTGTTCCGAATTTTATTCCAACGCTTGAAATAAAACTGGTTGGCTGTAATTCCGGGTTTGGTGCAATCAATTTCATGATTGGTTGTACCACTCCCATAACCAATTTTAATTGCAATCAATCCCCAAAACACCGGCTAACTTATCTTTCCCTATTCCATTAAGTTTTCATGATTTGTACGTTGAACCGTATAAAATTTATACTATTATATTATTACATAAAATAGAGGGTGGCTATATTATAATAAAGTATAATATTACCACCCCACTCATCATGTTCGACGCCTCCACCGGCGAATCCCTCTCCTATCATCACCTGCTTATTTGCCATCTCCGGTAGATGCTCGCTTCTCCGCCATCGTCGGCAGCGATGCCCGCGCCGTCGTCCACGAGGTCATATGGCTCGGCGGTGTTGAGAGTGTTCTTACCGGTGTCGTGGCTAGCTGCTGACAACATACGTGCGGCCTTCACCTACGACGGATGTAAATAATGATCGCATCGTCACATGGCATAGAATGGTAACGTGGCATGGTCATACACATCAACGCATCCACATACGGGTCCACTTATATTACTATAATATTCTTATTTTTATATATTATTAAAATAATATAAAATAAATTAATCTTGCATGATGTGGACCAATCATGATATGACACGTGGCATGTGGACCCACTTATATTAATGTTTTTTTATTAGAATAACATATTAATAATATTATTTAATACACTACGAATATGAAAATGTTTCTACGCATCCTAAAGTTTTTATTCGCTCATAAAAACGCATAAAAAATGTTTATAGGCTTATAAAAATATTTGCACGTGGAAAAACAAACATACACAAAAAAAGGTTACTACGTACGTAAAATTTTTTATACTCTCATAAAAATATTTGTATGTGTTTTTAGAAGCGCATAAAAAAGTCTTCACGAGTAAAAACATTTTCATACACGTAGTTTATTAAATAATATCAATAATATATTATTATAATAAGATATATACTCCTGGCGCGCGCGGTCTCACTCTCTCCGTGTCTTTTTTAAGTAATGGCCGCCACTTGCACCAACTGTCCTGTTTAATGCATTTGCCCGCCAACAAACTCCCACCCCATAAATTATGTCAGCATAGTTTGCCGCTTATTTCTTGTATGTGGGCCCAGCTGGCTTTCGGTATTGGACTCACCTCGCCAAGGTTGACATGCAACTAGGTTCCAATCTAAAAATTAATTTCGAGACGCTGTTTCACAATGAGCCGAGCTGGAGCCTTAATGAGCCCTTTGTTACTCTAAGCCTCCGTTTCGTTCAGGATCAGGGTTAAGTGGTTAAGAGAAATATTGGATTAGAAAAAGTCGAAGTAAGAAAAAATAGAGAAGAATATGATAAGTGAAATAGCAGTAATTCCGTAATCATTATTTTGATGTTCGGTGAAAAATAAATATTAAAATTAATTTTGATATAAACATCCATATGAAATTGATCGAGTCAAAAATATCTTATCGAACTTAAATAAATATTAAAATTAATTTTGATTAGAATTTAATTTTGATTCTATCGCTTGATAATAATTGTTAAGACGCGCGAGGTCAAATCAATAAAGTTTGAAAGCTCCTTTGTTTTGATTAAGAATCAGTCAGAGAGATTTATTTTGTTCTCTCTCTCTCTAAAGTATGACAGCAAACGGTATTTGTCTACTTTGTTTGCTGAGACTTGAATTGCTCAACCTTGGCCAGTAGATCCAACTAAATTGAATTTTAGAGATTGAAAAAATAGTAGGTTATAAAGACATGAGCCAACTCAAGATATATATAGTGACTGAAAAAAAATATCATTATTAGTTCTTCAAAGATAGGTGTATCATGATCTTCTAATGTGCTGACATCTCATCCAATACATAGACTTATAACTAATGTATATCCGTTAATTAAGGTCTGACATTTAAGCAGAAGAGGTAAACCCCACAGAAGCAAGAAAGCTAGTGTGGGGGCAATAGTTTTTAAGTATTCAAAACCCCACAAGTGACAAGTTATCGGATAAGGTACGTGTAATGTCCAACTACGTATTTTATAGTATATCTGCATGGATTCTTTATAGGCGACTTGTTTGCAGGGCCGGCCCTGCTTGTTTGACATATAGAACACAATCTTAATGGCAGCCAAAAATAATACCTTGATCTAATGCTTTCAATACAAGATAGGGGACAAAACGTAGTCTGTACCATTAAACACTCATTGACCGACCCGTCAAAGTGGTGCTCTTCTGCCCCCACATGAGTCCATGAGAGTAATAGATAGGCCCAAGTCATTAAAAAAAAAGGAGATTTTTGCAAATATCCCCTATTTTGGGTATATTGAAAAAAAAAGTTCTTTGCCTTTTAATATTTGCATTCGGACCCTTCTCCTTTTTCGTTGTGTATTTTGGCTATTTTGCAAAAAAGTTCTTTGCGTGTACTTTGGTGAGCTCTGCCTCCTTTTTCACGACGGTCATGCTTGACAACTCACTGATCGTGCTCGTGATAATGTCAGTAGCGGCCACTTGGTGTGCTTCTATAGATGGAGATCGACTCGTCGAGCCCCTTTGCCTCTTGCGTGTTGCTGCCTTAATCTTCTTCGACCGCAAGGCATATAGGGGACCGATGGTTTCTTGCAATTGAGGCGCCCCGTGTCCATGATTGGTGACTTTCGGTTGCGACACTCTCACTACATCTGTGGCCGCATACTCGGGTTGATGCGTGTCCTTCTCTTGGCTTGGGTGCCCCATGAAGGTCTTCCTCCGCTTGGTGATTAAGTTAGGGAATGATTCCACGAGGAATGGTACTGGGGATGTCCTACCTCCATGTTTTATTTTCTTTTCATGGCTACAATTTCCTTTTTAGCCCTATGTAACTTGGGCATTTGTCGCGGCCAGCTGGCGCCCCAACCTGCTCACGCTAATATTTAGGCGCCTGATTTCCTCAGATCTTTCGAGATCCGGACGTGCAATCTTGAGAAACTTCGATTTTACCTGTGTTCCAGACTAAACATCACATAGTTACTGGACATGTATGAACAAACGCATAGAAATGCCGAACACGTACACTATCATGCGTACAAAATAATACATGTATAACCAGTAACGAAGGAAAAAACATGGAGAAGGAAACCTGTTCACGTTGATATTCAGGCGATGGGATGTTTTTTTTTTAATTTCATTCTCCGCCACGTGTATGCTGTTAAGCTGTGTCATGCATTTAATGCGACGGGACGGGAGGCATGAGTGGCGGCCCCTCCCGTCGCATAGTATATAAAAGTGGATGGACATGCCATGTCCATCCCATGGGATGTCCGACATATATAGACATGGGTAGTTTTGAAATAAGGGTTGTTTGGGGTCCTATTATGCAAAAAATCAGGATTAGGGGTCTTATAGCGCCAAAAGTGAAGAATGAAGGTCCTATTTGGCAAAAACAATCCTTCCTTATTTCTGCAAGGTTTGGAACCTGGATCGCAAAGCAATGAAATATATGGCACCAATTTAAATCAAACGGCTATGAAGATCCCAATCCGTACCTGTAGCAAATCGCCGGCGTTGATGACAAGCGCGTCAGGTATGGGCTGAACATCCATCCACACCTCCCCGTCGTCATCCTTCCACTTGACCTGGAGTCCGCCGACGTGATTCTGAGCCACCACCGACACCACCGATGGATCTGTGTGTACGCTAGTCCCCATAGTCCGATCCGGCTCCGGGCACGGCGGATAGCAGTGGCACACCAACACCCTACCCTCCAAGCACGACAACCTCTCCAGTATCCCCTCGTCCAACCCGAGCCCCTCCGCCATCATCCCCATCACGCGCCGCCCCAACTCGATTAGGTGTTCGCATGGGCGGACCTATTCACATGTTAGGGGGGGCCTGAGCCCCCCCTGAATTTTTTTTTTTAGTTAACCTCCCGTGGGCCCCGCGCCTCCCACCCCCTACCCTAGTGTTCCTGGCCCCCCCTGAGACACTGCTTTCCTCCCTTGGCCCCCCCTTGCTTCAAAGGCTGGGTCCGCCCCTGGGTGTTCGTCCCACGCAAGCAGCTCGTGCCGGCAAACCTCTGGGATCCGATTTGGGTCGGGCGGCCTTGAGCCGGTGACAATCTCAAGGCTGTCGCGCCAGCTGGCGACACTGGAGCGGAAGAGGTCGACGTTGGAGGAATAGGCGACGCCACCGACAAAAAATCTGTAGTAGTGCTGGCATCGGACGGCAGGGGGGTTGTGGGGGATCTTACGGCGGAGAGCGCGGGCAAGATCGGGGCCCCGTGATAGACGACTAGGAAGAAGCCCCATCGGCGGGAGGAGTCGGCGACGGCGGCTACAGAGATGTAGTGCGGGGAGGAGAGGTCGATGACAGGGATGGAGAGGTTGGGGTGGTCGGGGGGTTGTTTTTTTTTTTTTTTTTTTTGATTAGATGAGCCTACTAGCTAACAGGAACTACAAGAACTTGTCTATCGACGTAATGCCATCCGCCAAGGCCCAATAAAGACGCACTTGAGCTCGACGGCACCACCGCGCTATCTCATCTGCTATACAATTTTGATCTCTAGGGATATGAGTAAAAACAAGAGCATGGAAGTGCATCCCCACCTCCCAAATATTCTTCAAAATCGACTCAACCTGATGAGTCCAAAGCATCGTGCTCTGCAACATGTCAACTGCCCTTTTTGAGTCAGACTCCACCACTAACTCCACATAGCCCTTCTCCCTAGGCCAGGTAATCCCATAAAAGATTGCACGTAGTCCCGCCTTAATACACGATCCAACATCAACAGGTCTTAAACGAGGCCCTTGACCCTGGCTTCAATGAGGCCCTTGATGCCCAACTTGGACTTGTCGAAGGTCTTCAACGCCGCTTCGCGGTCAAAGGCGAGGACGCCGGGGAAAGATGCCGGCGTCGCCATCGCGTGCCTAAGCTCCTCGACAGTGACTTGAGTCAAAATTGTGGTGCATTTAGATCTTCCCAATCCCAAGGCCTAATGGGTCGTTATATATGCACCACGATGATGAATAACTGCAGCAAACTTTTTTAAAAATACCCTTTCTTCCTTTCTCCTGTGGTGATGGTGGTGGTGCTGGCCACCGGTGGTGGGGTGGCCACGGTGGGCTGCGGTGGTCAGCAAGGGCGAGCGGGAGGAGGGAGAGAGAGAGCGCATACAAGAGATTGAGAGAATGAGAGAGAGGGAAGAGAGAACGGGAGAGAGAGAGGACGAGTGGGCGACGGGGTGGAGGAGGTGCGGGCGGGAGGTCGTCGGCGACGCAGGGATCGCGAGGGAGGTCAGAGCTCTGTCGGGATGGAGGAGAGGAGCCGCGGGTAGCCGTGACAGAGCTTGGAGGAGAGGCCACGGGGGAGACCGCGACTTCACCGGGGAAAGAGAGAAGGGGCAGTGGAAGGGGGCTTTCGCCGGGATTGATGGAGGTTGGGGGTCGTCGGAGTGCAAGGTGCTGGTGGTGGCTGGGGTTTAGGGGAGATAGGTGGTGAGGAGGTGTTACACGAGTTGGTGGAGGTACGCCGGCGGAGGGGCTTCTCTCCTCTCTCTCTCTCTCTCTCTCTTGTTTGCTCTCTCTCCCCCTCCTCCCGCTCGGCCTCGCCGACCGCCGCGCCCATCCCACCGCCGATGGCCAGCCCTCCTCCCGCTCGGCCTCTCTCTCCTTCTCTCCCCCCCCCCCGGTTCTCTCATCCACTCTCTCTCTCCCTCTCTCGTCTGCTGTCACTCTCCCTCCTCCCGCTCGGCCTCACCGACCATCGCTGGTGACCAACCCACCTACCGCTCGGCCCCTCTCTCTCTCTCTCTCTCTTGTCCGCTCTCACTCTCCCTCCTCCCGCTCGGCCTCGTCGACCGTGCGCCCACCCCTCCTCCCGCTCGGCCTCACCAACCGCCGCATCCCACCCCGACCACCCCGCCGCCGGTGGCCAGCATCACCACCATCACCGTGATAGAGAAGAAAAAGGGTAATTTAGATATTTTACATAAAATGTAGTTCACTTATACATTGTTGGGGTACATTTAAAATTACCCGGGCCTAATCACGTAATACTATACAACAAAATTACCAAATTATCCCAATACCAGTGACCAGGAGTCAAGAAACGAGCCCGCTATTCCCACCAACTCCTATATGTGTGGCTAAAACTCACGTTAGTTTCATCTAATTGTCACTGCAATCTGCCTTCGTAAAAATTTGCAATTTGTCATTAGAATCTTACTTCGTAACATTTCCAGAATTAAAGAAGTTTCAAGAGATCAGCGACTTTTGGGCGTCAATGAGTCAGGGTTATTTGAGCTTGTTCACTAAGCCCCGTTTGGTTCGGGGTAAGGGGGAATATGATTAGAGGGTTAAGGGTAGAAAAGTAGGGATAAAAAATGAGAGTAAACTTAATCCACTTTTAGCGTTTGGCTCAGAAACAATGATAAGTTAGTGTGTTAAGCTTTGAATAAGAGTAAGAATTATAAAGTGTATAAAATATATAATATTATAATAATGTGTAACATAGTGGGTTAAGATTATAATATTTGAATTAACTATTAAATTAATTCAAATATATCTACGTAAAGTGTATAAAATATATAATATTATAATTGTAAAGTGTATAAACTATATTATGATAAAGTATAATATTACCACCCCACCCGTCATGTTCGACGTCTCCACCGACGAATCCCTCTCCTATCAACGCCCACTTATTTGCCATCTCTGGCAAACGCCCGCTCCTTCGCCATCGTCGGCATCGATGCCTGCCCGTCCTCCACCGGGTCGTATGGCTCGGCGGTGTTGAGGCCGTTCTTGCCAGCGCTGTGGGCGCCAGCGATGTACACATATCCTCCACCTATGGCGGACATGAAGAAGAATCGTATCGCCATATGACCTAGTATGATGGCGTGGCATGGTCATACACATCAATGCATCCCATGCGGACCCACTTATATTAATATAATAATATTTTATATTATATTATTAAAATAATATAATATAAAATGATTTTTGCATGATGTAGACCAATCATGATATGACATGTGGCATGTGGACCCACTTATATTAATATTTTATTATAATAACATATGAATAATATTATTTAATACACTAAGAATATGAAAAAAAAAGTTATATGTGAGCAAAAGTTTTTATACGCTCATAAAAACGCATATAAAAATATTTATGGGCTCACAAAAATATTTACACGTGGAAAAACAAACACATAAAAAATGTGACTACACACATAAACATTTTTATACCAAAATAAAAATATTTGCATGTATTTTTAGAAGTGCATAAAAAAATCATGTAAAAAAAATTCCTATGCGCAGTGTATTAAATAATATCGATAACATATTATTATAATAAAATATTAAATATATGTGGGTCCTACATGCCACATGTTATACCATGATTGGTCCACATCATGTAAAAAAAATATTATTTTATCAATCTTTATATATTAGCATTATCAAAATAATATTAGAATAGATGTGATGGGTTTAAATGAGAGAGAAGCTTAACCCCATTTTTTAGTTTAACCTCTCTTAACCCCCAAAAGCTTAACCCTAAAGCGTTTGGGGGTAAGAACGGGGTTAAGAGGGTTAACCCCCTTGACCCCCTTAACCCAATTTTTTAACCCCCAACCAAACAGAGGCTAAGATTCTTATCGAGCTGGAGCCGAGCCCAAGGTTGTTCGTGAGCAATTAATTGAGCTCGTTTGCGAGCTTCTTATCAAGTATTTAATCAAGCTTGTTTTCACGAGCAGCTGATCAAACTAGTTCACGAGCTTCTTATCAAGTACTTAATCGAGCTTGTTTTCCCGAGCAGCTGATCAAACTTGTTCATGAGCTTCTTATCAAGTACTTAATCGAGCTTGTTTTCATGAGCAGCTGATCAAACTTGTTCATTAGTAGCTGATCAAGATTATTCGCGAGTAGCTAATCAAGCTTCATAACAAGCAGTAACCAAGCCTGCTTTGAACATAAGAAACTATTGTTCAAATTTATTCATTTACCTTATCGAACAAACATAAACGAGCGCTTATGGAACTAACTCACGAGCTATTCATCAAAGGTACCTATTTGCTTACACCCCACTCACTCATTCTTTTTCTTGTCCTCAATAAGAAATCACCTCCTTCAAGGTTCTAAATAGAGCTGATCTGATCATTGAAGCACACCTAGATACCCAACTTCCTAGGAGCTGATAGGTTAGTGTACACTGTCTCAGAGAAGATCAACAAGTCAGGATCAGTGGTGTTTATCCTAGGAAATAAAAACATCACCTTAAACATTTAATAGCAAAAGCAAAAAAGAAAACCACTCAATCCAACAACTCAAAGAGAGCTTTAGTAGCTGAAAGATCGCAGGCCACACTAGGTAGAACTATACACTAATTTTCAGTATGTTGCAATGGATTCAACTGACAAGTACTGATTTCTGAGACATTATTTAAAGTACTTCTCAGATAAACAGTGGTCCTTTTCAAGTAAAGGATCATGAGACATTTGTATCTCTAGATATCTTAAAATGCTCTACTACAGACTTGGCAGTCAACCCCTTACCAAAGTAAGCTCGCAAATATTCCCCCACTGGGAAACTCCTGTAAATAGAAGGCTTTTCTGGTGTCACCAACTCTGGCAAAGGGCCATAGAGAGTCTCTTCCCCCCTCTTTCCAGGGTTAAAAAAGGCAGCAACAGAGACTCTTGCAACCCTATGAGAATTGGCAACCACCCGATGCTCCACACTCTTGTACTCATCATTGGACATTATCTGCAAGATTACGTGTATGCAAGTTAAAGCATAATATATTATGTCAAATAATCCCTTTCAGTACGTAAACCCAAGATTAACACAAGATCTGATAACTTCGTTCTTTTCACAGCAAATCAAGGGTTTTTGGGTTTATAAGAACTGATTTTTGTTTCTTTTTATTTCGTTGTGATCCCGCGCTGTGTTTGACAAAGAAGTTAGCTATGAGGATATAGAGCCGCTAGTACCAGCTATTATAAGATATGGTGTAAAAGGTCAGTTTTTGAGAGGATATCATAATCTCCTGTTTATGCATGAAAGCCTTAAATGGTCACACAAATATGTTGATTGGTGAATATTGTCAATACAGAGAGAATAATAGCATCTGCTTTATCAATCAAATTGACTAGTTAGGCAGATCTTTTACTACCCAATGTTTCTAAACCTAAAAAATAAAGGCTTTTTTCTTTACCAAATTTGCTTATAACTTGATCTTATTGGCAAAGAGCGTCCATCGAGATTGACATTTCACCTCTGCCTGAAACTTCTTGTAGTGTTTAAGAGAATTTAGATTCAAATCTAGATTTTTAAGCAGCTTGGATCAACTCATTCCTATTGCTTTACCCTATGTATTTTGACATATGTGGGCTTGATCCATAACTAACCTAGCTGGCAAGCAGTATCTCTTCACATATACCCATTAGCATATGCAATGTCATCCTAAACTTCTTCATAACTGTTAGAGACGTTTATATGAAACTAGTTAACCATGTGGCAGGGTAACCACCAACCCCACCCCAATAACTCCCTCCCACTAAACCCCCTCAACCTAGATTATCATGCCACATAGACGCCACATAGGCTCCACCTAGGACATTCTCCCGTCACGTAGGACAACAAAAGTTTCACTTATAACCATATGAAACTAGTTAACCATGTGGCAGGGTAACCACCAACCCCACCCCAATAACTCCCTCCCACTAAACCCCCTCAACCTAGATTATCATGCCACATAGACGCCACATAGGCTCCACCTAGGACATTCTCCCGTCACGTAGGACAACAAAAGTTTCACTTATAACCATAGCCTCATGTAAGGATGATTTCCTCTGCCTTTTGAGATAATAAAAGTATGCAACTACTAGCAAGTTCATGCTTAAAGGTACCTAGAGTGCTTTAAATAATTGTTCCACCTAGTAAAGAATTGCTTGACCAAGATTTGACCTGTTTATTCATAAGTCATGGGTGCCTTATCCGTGTCATGCAAATGAAAATCGCCTAGAATATGTGTATGTCAAGTTTTATTAAACTGGATTTGGTTCAGTTAGTAAAAAATGGTCAAGATTGCCACCCATGGTTTGGTCTATCAAGACATAGTAGCCTATCATATTATCACATTACCACTATCTATTGATTTTCATTTCTATCAGCACATAACGGCACAGATTCGCATGTGCCGAAAAATTTTAGGCAGGGTACATGAATCAGTATAGACCCCTTACCGACACATGTATTAGCTTAGAAGAGCTTCGTGTTGGTGGCTAAAGACCGGTACAACACATGCCACCGGCATGGCAATCCATGTTAAGTAGTAGTTTTATATCATATTATCACATTATGACCATCTAGTTAGTTTGATGATCAACAGCTATATTATAAACGAGCTAAATAAAAACATAATTTAGAGTGGATGATAGTATACCCATTTACATCAAGGTTCTAGACCTACACAAGCCCATACCACAACCACTAGCTTGTACTACAGGAAAATGTCCAACTTGTTAAACATGTATCCATTTAATTATGCATGGATTTCTAAAGACTGGTTCTCATAAAGCTGTTCTACAAAAAGATGTCGTCCACGATTTCAGTAAAACTTGGTTTCTAAGTGCTCATAACAGCCAATTGTTAAAAAATTAGCCTTGGTTAACATTAACATACAGGAGTTCTTGCAAGCTAAAACTTAGGAAAACTTGGTTTCTGAGTGCTCATAGCCATGATTCTCACTTTGAACTGCATCACGCACATACCCACTTTAAGATGTGGCTTGAAACATTCACTACCAGTTATGTTACAACTAGATGTATATGAACTTAAGAGGCAACATTTAGTCATATTACACCTCCTCTTAGTCCCCCGATGTTGGTTTGTTATGTCTAGTGATCATCACTACAAGTGACTTTCATTACAAATATACCCAATGCAATTTTCATGACAATCCACTAGAGCACACAACCTCTTATCCATATGTAGTTGGTTACATCAATATTTAGCAACTCAACTCAACATTAAGCATTAACCCGGAGTGAGTAGGCCGTAGTAGAGTACCTCATGCATTTAGACTTGTTTCTTGGACATGCTAACAACAATTAGCTAGTGCTATGATTATTATGCGAACTATTAATGGTACCCAATAATAATCTAAACATAACATTTCATTGGAAATCAATTGGTTGCAACAAAATACAATCACATAACCCAGCTAAAAACTTGACCCTTATTTAGGCTAAGTTCTCTAGCCAAAGGATGCAAATGATTGGTGTCATTCTGCAAACCTGCAGACAACTCTAACTAATGCCCAATGATTATTGCAACCATCACAAATCAATTCACCATCGTTCAAAAAACTTGCATACAATTACCAAAAACATTTATCCACTCTTGATAACAACGATGTTTCTAGAGCATATATGAGTTCTTCTTTCAGCAATGAGCAACTACCCAATTTGAACAAAAATCAGCATACATCTCAGCTTTTCATTTTCTACTTCTACCTTTTTTCGATAAATCCGGGAGGCATACTTTCAAAAGGGGTTTGCGCATATATATACCCCTCAAAAAGGTCATAATTGCACAAATACCCCTGCAAGTTCAAAAATTGCACCTATACCCTCCAAAATATCTTTTTAGCAAAACCCCTATTTCAAAATTTTCTCAAATTTGATTGTTTTTTAATAATTATCAATCATAATCTACTGCTGACATCTTTTAAATCTTCCTATCTTAATGCTCATACAAAATAGGCCACCCTTTAGTGCGAAATTATTTTGACATTCTACAATAAAAACTCTACTTTAATGTCTGCAATTGATTTCAAGTATATAATCCCCAGTTGGAATTGAGATCCATGTAAGATTATGTATGCCTAAATCGCAAACAAATCACTCAAATGCATTGGCACCAATTTAAATCGAACGGCTATGAAATAACCCACTCCGTACCTGCAGCAAATCTCCGACGTTGATGACAAGCGCGTCCGGTATGGGCTGAACATCCACCCACACCTCCTCCCCTTCGTCATCCTTCCACTTGACCTGGAGTCCGCCGACGTGATCCTGCGCCACCACCGACACCACCGACGGATCCGTGTGCACGGTTATCCCCATTGTCCGATCCGGCTCCGGGCACGGCGGATAGCAGTGGCACACCAACGTCCTCCCCTCCAAGCACGACAACCTCTCCAGTATCCCCTCGTCCAACCCGAGCCCCTCCGCCATCATCCCCATCACGCGCCGACCTAGCCCGATCAGGTGCTCGTCCCACGCAAGCAGCTCGTGCCGGCAAACCTCCGGGATCCGATCCGGTTCTGGCGGCGTCGGGCCGGCGAGGATCTGGAGGGTGTCGCGCCAGCTGGCGGCGCTGGAGCGGAAAAGGTCAATGTTGGAGGAATAGGCGACGCCGCCGACGGCGGATCGGGAGTAGTACTGGGATCGGACTGCGGGGGGGAGGTCGTGGAAGGTTCTGACGGCGGAGAGCGCGGGCGAGACGGGGGCGCCGTGATTGACGACCTGGAAGAAGCCCCAGCGGCGGGAGGCGTCGGCGACGGCGGATGCGGAGACGTGGTGCGGGGAGGAGAAGTCGATGACGGGGATGGAGAGGTTGGAGCGGAGGGGTTTAGGTGGATCGGTGAGGTTGTTGAGGTGGAGGAAGATAGGGGGTACTGCGGTGACGCCGGCTTCGACGAGGCCCTTAACGCCCAACTTCGACTCGTCGAAGGCCTTCAGCGCCGCTTCGCGGTCGAAGGCAGCGGGGACGCCGGGGGAAGACGCCGGCGTCGCCATCGCGCGCCTACTTCTCTCCTCGGCAGCGCAGGTTGTCTAATCGGTCTCCTGTGGTCTCTCTGCAGTTCCCAGTGACTCTTGCAGTCATTTGAGGTGTGAAACAACGGACACGATACCATACGGTACGGCAATTTTTAAAAAATTAAGATACGTATGTGGTCGGGATACGCCAAATTTAATAAAAATGCTAAAATACATTATTAAATATAATATTAATTTAATAATTAGAAAATGGCCTGGGCAGCCACGGCCGGCACGGCAGGCAACATGGGGTGGCATGCCTGGCCTGCACGGCTCCTAATTAAACCCTAAACCCCGAAGGATGAGCGGCCCACGCAGCAACAACGAGGCAATCCGAGACTGTGTTGAACTCTATGGGAATGTGCACAAAGGATACACTGATGAAGAGTCCTTCCATTCTCCAAACATATGAGAGTGGATCCAGGAGCTCCCGCGGCCAATGCAAACTGTCTGAGATAAAACCCACGCCTACAAGGGAATCAGACTCCACAATTAGATGTCGCACCCCTCTCCGCGTCGCTTCTGCCAACCCCCCCTCAATCACCTAGATCTCTCTTCCACCACTGATTCCACAACCCCGCTCCCCTTCCATGTCCATGTCATCGAGCAACCGTTCGGGAAGAATGCCATTCCTAGACCAGCGAATCTTTAACTTGCATGGAGATGAGGCGAGCAAGATCTTCAGCAGAGGAAAACTCACCGTTGAAGACACCATCGTTTTGATCTTTCCATAACCACCAGATAGCGTAGCTCACCCAGGTCTTGCTAACCGCCATGGCTGAGCGTGAAGACGTGGACTTGAGCCTCCAACATTGATAGAAGGAGGCAGAGCATGGTCTACCACGGGCAACCTGCACCCATACCTCGTAGGAAAAGTGGCACTCAAAAAAGAGGTGCGCTGGAGACTCTACCTCTTCTCTGCACCTCAGGCACATTGGGTTTTGGATGCAGCCAACAAACCAGAGAAAATCGAATGTTAGGATCTTACCATGGAAGAACTTCCACATGAAGAACTTCACCGGGGGACCCAACGGAGCTTTCCACATATTCAGCCATCCAGTAGTCCCTTCCTCCCCAATCCAAGAATCCGCCTGAGCAAGCCAACGGTATATAGCAGTAGTACAGATCTCTCCCTTACCACCAAACATCCAGGTAGCTTTGTCGGCGGAGGATCCCCTCACAACTCTTGTCTCCCTGATGATGTCCGCGAAGTTGGGGTGGAAGAAATCCGAAAGATGGTCCTCTCTCTAACGGCCCGATGCTTCCAATACATTACAAACTTGCAGGTTGCTCGGAACGGAAGAAGGAAAGAGAGAAGGAGAGGAGAGAAGAGGGTTATCAAGTACCCACCGATCTTTCAAGACACTAACCCTCCCATTGGTCGTCGGAGTCCATCTCAGCCCTTCCTTGGGTTTGCACAAAGCCTTGCAGATGCGCCTCCAGTGGGATGAAGCCCTGTTTGGAATACTGCCACATGGAAGGTTACCTACCCACTTGTAATTGGCCCATGTGATCCTAGCCCAGACCGAATTGGGTTCCTGAAGAAGACAGGCTGCTCTCTTGATTCGCAAGGATTGTTGCCATATTTCAAACCGCTTCAAGCCGAGACCCCCTGCTTCTGATGGTGAGCAGACTTTGTCCCATGACACTCTGCATGTCTTCTTGTCATTCCAAAGAAATGTGTGAGATATGAACTCCAAGTCCTTTATCACTGCTATCAGAACATGTGTTGCCAAGAAGAGATGTGTCGGGGTAGGATGGAGAACTGATTTTATCAATGTAACTCTGCCAGCACCAGCAAACTTTAAGGAGGTGTACGACAAGAAATCTGAATGCATCTCAGGGGAATGAGATTTGATTTCATTGCGACAAATATTTTGATTATATGGATGATTTGTGGACACGACACTCCCGGGTTGCCAGACTGACAACCCGTTAATTACATCCCCGTAGGGAAAATCCCTGATTAAGGACTCGGGATCTAAAGTCCCGTTACATTAATATAAAAGAAGTTAATAAAAGCCATAGAAAAGAATATTTCGAAGGATATCGGGTGGAGGCAGAGCCTCCGACCCTCACCTTTGTTACCAATGCGGGCGCTCCTGTCTTCTTCCTCAGATCTGGTACGGGGTCCTCAGGTTGGTGAGCCTTTCCTCTTTTACGCCAGCGCCTTCTGCTTTTCCTCTGGATCTACAGCTTTTGGCCTTCAACGTTGGGGAGCTTTCTCCTATGTATCTTGCATCTGGAGAGTCCGGCAGGGTGTCTGTACGATCTCCAAGGTCTCTCAGAAGCCAAGAGCCAGAGAGAGCCAAGAGAGCCAAGCCAACCAAGAGAACCCAGAGCCTCCCCTCCCCTCTCTATTTATAGGCGAGGGGCTAGAACTCCTGGCGGGCGCTTTGAATTTTGAAAGCGACCTACCGTATCTCGGGAGTTGGGGTGTTAGGCGCGTATCTGGAGAGATCGTACCTGAGAGATACGTAAGTTGTTCCGAGGATCGTATCTGGGCGTTGAGATTGTTCCCAGGAGATCCTATCCGGGAGTTGGGAGCGTTAAGAGCGTATCCGGGGAGATCGTATCTGAGAGATACGTAAGTTGTTCCGGGGATCGTATCTGGGTGTTGAGGTTGTTCCCAGGAGATCCTATCCGGGAGTTGGGGAGATTTCTTCTCCTTTGAATTTGAATCCTTTATTTGAATTCAAAAAGCATGTTTGAATTTCGAACATATGTGTTCGAATATGTTTGAATTTGGATATTTGTTTGAATTTCGAATATTTGTTGGAATTTTGGATATTTCGTGAATTTATCAAAATGTCCTTGGTCAAGGGTGATGTGCAAATGACCGAACTGCCCCTCCATCAGCCCATACTTATTTTGGACCAAAATACCCTTGTGTTAGGTTGGAGGGCCAATATGCATGTTTTGGACTATTACATCTCTGGAGATGTAAAATGACCAAAATACCCTTGGGTTAGGCCATTACACCCCTGAAGATGTTAAATGACCAAAATGCCCTTGGGGACGGAAATTACCAAAACGCCCTTGATGCTTGTGGTTTATGTAGGATGCCATCAAAATCATATAGGACGAATTAGGTGTGTTAGGGGAGAGGGTTCCCTTAATATGGAGGAAATTACGATAATGCCCCCGCACTCATTCGGCTTATGTAGGGTGTCGTCGAAGTTGTGTAGGGCTATCGTAGCATAGGCAGGATGTTTAGGCTTATATTTTAGCCCAAATTCCAAAAAGGACCCCTAGGGGTAAAAATTACAAAAATGCCCTTTAGTTCCTGATTTATGTAGGAGGCCATCAAAGCCAGGGATATGTAGAGGGCACATGGTCATATGTGATTTTGAGGGATATGTACTTGGCCAAGATATTTCATGAATATCACTAATTTTAGCCTTAGCTAAAATCAGTGTCAACAGGAGGACCACTCGCTCAACCTCCTTTGAAATTTTTCCAAGAGATTGTTGAAGGCAACCTTCCTTGGTCTTCATGAGTCAACTGGAACACTACTTGAAGAAGTCCCTCGCCTCCATGACGTTGGGCACACGAGATATGTTGAACCACGTGGACTCATCAACGCATGGGGAGAAACGGACATTAGACTTCGCTTGGCTGATCTCCAGCCCAGAAAGTACGACGAAATCCTCCAAGATATGTAGGATTTTGCGCGCCTCCTCCGCAGTGGCTTTCATCACAATCATGCAGTCATCGGCGTAGAACAAATGTGAGAAGACGGCTGAATTTCTATAGAACTCGACTCTTAGTCCTCTCGCTAAAAGCCAGGAGAACGTCTCCTGCACCAAGAGAAATAAGTAGGGAGAGATGGGGTCCCCCTGGCGGAGACCCAATGAAGCTGTGAAATGCCCGAAAATTCTTCCATTGACAATTAGAGTAAAGCGCGTGGAAGAGACACACGCCATGGTCCAATCCCTCCAAAGCCTTGGGAATTCATCCTCTCCATTACTTTACGAAGGAACGGCCATCCCACACTATCGTATGCCGAGCAGAGATTGACTTTGATAGCCATGAGTGCTCTGGACCTTGACGCCTTGTGGAGTGAGTGTAAGACCTCATGGGCAACGGAGACATTGTCAAAGATACTTCCTCCGGGAATAAATGTCGATTGCTCTGGAGCAATGAGGTCCCTAATCACCCTACAAATCCGGTTAGGTAATACTGAAGAGATTACCTTATAGCTCACATTACAGAGGGCGGAAGTCTTTGATCCACCGGGGGTTTGGTATCTTGGGTACGAGCGACACGAGCGTCTCATTCCAGTTCGGTGGGATGCAGGAGGTGTTAAAAAAACTATGAATGAGGTCCATGAGATCCACTCTAATAATCCACCAAAAATTGATGAAGATCTTGATGGATAGGCCATTTGGCCCATGGCATTATCCACGTCCCATCCCCTTCAATGCCTCCAAGACTTCAGTCTCACTGACCGGTGCTATAAGGTCTTCGTAGTAGTTAAAGTCTAGCTTTGGAAGCTCGGATAGAGGGAGCTCCTTCACATCCCATGTTTCAGCCCACATCAATTGAAAGTGATCCACCAAGGCTGTGGCTATCTCCCCCTGTGATGTCAATAGTCGGCCTTCATCATCCACCAATTCCACTATCCGAGACCTATGTCGGCGACGTTTGGCTAATCCATGGAAGAAGGAAGTGTTACGGTCCCCTGTAGTCACCTAGGTATGACCGAACCGCTGGCTGACGAATTCTTCTTGCCTCAACAGTGATGCCATATGCCGGTTCTCGACACACCACAGTTCAGTCTCATTTTCATCTATGAGGATCCCAAATTCTTCTTTCTCATAGATCATAGAGGATGGCAAGCAGGTTCTCGGCCACAGTTCCGATCTTGAACAAGTCAGCTTCATCCCTTATGTTCCAAGTCTTCAGAGTCTCCTTGATTTCGATCAATCTAGAAGTAAATTGCCATTGTTTAGATCCACAGCTAGGGCGAGCCCATGCCATGGAGACTAGAGAGGCAAACTCCTTTTCTTCGAGCTAGAAGGAATCCATTCTGAACGTTGAGGGCCATCAGGTTCAAGAGACAGTAGGAGTAGGTTGTGGTCGAATGAAAGCCTCGACAAATGCCTGATTGTTGCATATGGGAAAGAGCTCCACCAAGCAGAGTTGCAGACCCCTCTATCAATTCTCTCAAGAATTCTAGCCCGTCCTCGCTGTTTGTTGGACCAGGTGAATATTGGTCCAATGAAATTCAAGTCAACTAGGCCACAGGATGAGAGACACTGGAGAAAATATGCATATGCACAAGATTATTCTATCTGCAGATGTGTATGCATTGGGATCTACTTGACGCGTCTGGCGTGTGGCATGAGAATGCCCTCCAGGATTTTTTTCACCCAGACCTTGTGGCTACGATCCTCGACGTCCGGCTGGAGCGTGTGTCCACGTTGGACACTCCGATTTGAAAGTTTGATAGAAATGGCGCAACCTCATATGCTACCATCTATATTTGGCTCTATAATGAGTGCGGCTCCAATTGGGAGGGTGAGGTGATGAGCGCTGGATGGCTTAACTTTTGCAAGGCTCCGATTGGCCCACGAGTCAAGTCCTTCTTATGGAATCTCTTCCACGGCAAGCTCGGGACTGCGGAGGTTCTATGGTCCTTGGGCATCATCTCAGATCCAACTTGGGGAGGAAGCCGACTCTCTTGTGCATATCTTCTTTTCATGTCCTTTTGCCAGTGAGGTTTGGGGTAGAGCGTGCAGAGGATGACATCGCCCTACATCTATCGACGAATGCTGGAGGCTCTTTGTCGCGCCCCGGCCCAGAAAACCCATCTCGGACCGGGACACGAGGGGGAACCTACATCTACTGACAACCAACAGACGGAGACAGATACAATAAACAAAGGGCGGAAGTAAAGTTAACAACTACTAGAACAAAACGTTAAATACATCAGAGTTATACAACTTTATAACATTTACAATTTTTCAAAAAGAAGAAATACATCGTCAGGGGTCTCCGCAAAAGCATAGTAAAAGCCATCCTGGCCCTCATACATGGTCGGTAGGCGACGCGCTGCCGCAGGACGAACACCGGGGGCCCATCGGAGAAGCGCTGGTACCTGCACTGCAAACACACGGTCCAGGTAGGAATGAGCCAAAGCTCAGCATGGTTCTACTCTACGACACTCACAAGAGGGGGGGGCGACACCAACCGTACTGCTCTGTGCCAAGTACTGAAGCCTGCCAAGATCCCATAAATCCCATCAATAACTCGAAGGGCACCTGTCCAGAGTACGTCCTCCGATGGCCACTGCTCAAGGGTGGTCCACCTCCGAGAATCCCTGACACAGGGTGTACATGACGCTACCCATAGGACACCCCTCTCCAAGCGGAACCTCCACACTTGGCGGAACGACCGAGGTTACGACAACCATCTCCCAGCACTCAAAGCACAGAGTCAATACAACCCCTAAACTCCAAATCAAAGGCTAAGTCCAAACCGAGAACTCACCCGTCCCATCGTTACCCTCTCAGGGTTCCTACCCGTGCAGACCTCTCCCACCTCAACAGGGAGAACCTTAGCCCATGTAGGACACCCGTCCCCATGCTGGATACCGAGCAGAACAACCCATTACGGGGTAATGCTAACCACAACTTAGCATTTGATACTGGAGTACTAGGGACAAACCCCAACCCACGCCTAGCCTATCATGCCTATAATGCACAGGAAGCAGGCAATTAATAAAGAAAGCAGTATAAGCAAGCATCAAGCAGGGGCACACCGTCGGCCCATTTATACTAACCACTCCCGAGGGTCATGACTCCCTCGGTTCAGCACAAAGCAGTAAAGAAGCATGCAGATAATCACAAGCAGTAAGGGCATACGTTCAACCCATTTATTCTACACAATCCCGGGAGTCACCACTCTCCCGGTTCAACCACAAAGCTGTAAACAAACAACAGTTTATAGTTATACTACTAAACATATCAGAAAGCTGTACACAAAACTATCGTGGCAAGCCCCGCGGGCAAAACCGCCAAAACCACGTACATACGAAGCCCCGTGGGCAAAACAGTATCAAACATGCATTCTGGCACGAGTTGGATCGATCCAACATCTTTGGATCGATCCGACTTGCTCTCGGATCGATCCAACTTGCTCTCGGATCGATCCAACTTGTTCTTGGATCGATCCGACTAGCCTTGGGATCGATCCAACTCACCCTTGGATCGATCCGGCTAGGAAAACCGCGTAAAGCCATTCCCTCAAGTACTGTTCCTGGGACGAGTTGGATCGATCCAACTACCACCTTGGATCGATCCTACTTCCACTAACGAACAAGTCACCCTGAGTGCAACTTGGATCGATCCGACATCCTCGGATCGATCCCAACAGACCCTCCGGCCAGCTTTCGACGGCGATCACGGCCGGAAAGCTGAGCCAAACTTCACCAAACTTGGTGAGTTGGTAGTGCCGGGGCTCACGAAGCTACTCATGGCTTCAAAACCAGAAAACCTGGCCTATGCACGAAGATCTACACAAAACACCTCAAAAATCCGACGAGAACGACGATGGTCATGAGAAAAACCCGACGGTGCCGTAGGTAGGAACCCTACCTCACAAGAGCTGCTTCAATCCACGAAGCAACGCCTTGGATCTTCCTATCTCCTTCCGAGGTTTCGCCGGCAACGAGCTCCGAAGCGGCGAGATCGGGAAAGAGAGAGAAGGAAGCACGGCGTTTGTTCTTATACAGATGCCTCAGTGCGATTCGGATCGATCCGAACTCCACCTCGGATCGATCCGAACTCCACTGGCGGCAACTCTTCCCTAGTGCGAGTCGGATCGATCCGAAGTGGAGTCCGGATCGATCCAACCTGCGCTGGGAAGGGAAATTGGGCCCGGTTCAAGCCCAATTTCGAATCTCTCGATCCCGGGGTCCACCTAACCATCCTATTCAGCCACATACACCAAAACAAGGCCTGTGTATGCACACGCGGGTGTGAAACAAACCAACAAGGCGCAATTTTACCAAATTACCCTTGCGGTCAACAACGAGCCACAGGAATAGAGGAACGGGTCCTCACACTCTTTGCGGTCTCTTTGCGTGTGAGGTTGGAGATGTGCAAGACCTAGGTTGTATACTCTCTTTGGTGGATTTGGAAGGAACGAAACAACGTCGTGTTTGACAACCAGCAGTTACCAGTGGAGAAGCTTGCTCGTCTTATCGCCAACCAGGTATGAGAATTTTCTCTCTCGAACTCGTCGCAGCAGCCCCCCAACCCTCCTCCTATGATGCCTGCTCCTGTTGTTAGAACGGATGTCGCTGTCCGTGGTGGTGTTGCTGTCCTTGGCGCGACCTCTTTTCAAGATGATATGTCCCTTGTTTGGTCCTGGCAAGGCAACTGTGTGATGAATTTGGTGGTTGAAACGATGATTTGGCGATCGAAGGCGGGTTACAAGAGTCTTGGCGGAGAGGAATCTTTCAATCATTGTTATATCAATGTGAGACCGGCCTAGTCGCAGGCTCTCGCGGCCCCTTTGCTTGGTGTCCAAATTCGGGAATACTTTGCTTATTCATATTCCACGCGAGTTCAACACCATGGTTGATGTCCTTGCATCCTCAGCCTGGGCGACCCATAAGGGTCACGGTCTTTGATGGTTGTTTTATTGTATTGAGCCTTCAGGCTTAATTAATCACAAAAAAAAGATGTCTATGCATTTGATTTAATGTTTGAATTATGTTATATACATATGTCTATTGCATTTGATCTTATGTTAAGATTAAGTGGGCCCCTCGAGTCACTTGGCACGGATAACCACCTGCCCCCACTACCCCCTCTCCTCCCATCTCTCTCTTTATGATTCATATGTCACATGTGCGTAAATATATGACTCATATGCCACATCATAAAACTTTATTTTATAAGATAAAAGATTATGCTTCGTATAGATATCCATTAGTGGGTTGCACCGGGCTGTAGTCGGGGCAGCCCACAAAAAATTCTTAAAGGGCTTATAAATTTAGCCCATTTAATTTCAATATAAATATATTGAGTCCAATCTAGCCCACCAGCCCAGCTGCCCAACCCAATCCTGCCAAAAAGTCAAAATTAAAAAGACCATATGGTGTTAGTGACATCATTGTCGCTGCCTGCTGCTAGGTCTTGTAACCAGGGGCGTGACATCATTCCATCCTGCTGACTGCTGCTAGGTCTTCTCCTTCTAGGGGTGGCTGCCAAAAAGTCAAAATTAAAAAGACCATCTAGATTTAGGTGTTAGTGACACCATCGTCCGTGGTTGCTGCCTGCAAGGTTTTGTAACTAGGGGGCGGCCTGGGTCTAGTAATTGAGGGCGGTTGCTGTTCGGCTGTCAGCTAAGGTATTATACACAAATCCCTAATTTCTATTTCTCTCTATCTCATCTCTTTTTCTCAAATTAAATCCCTAATTTTGGATTCCTTGAAATTTTGGAGATCACTATCACATTTCTTCCATTATGTCATCAGTTCCATGTAAGGGATAGGGGGAGGTTTGATCTCTTCTTCGTCGAAAGAGAGGTAAACTCATTTTTTGTATTTCTCTATTTGTGTTTTGGTGATTTTTACATATTTTTGGAGACTGGTGGATTGATTTTGTGCATTTTAATGATGGAATTGATCCCATATGGGGAAAAACCTAGTTTTATCATATGTAATATCTTGAAGTCTTGAAGATTGATTGTAATCTTGGCATTGATCTCATATGGGAACTTGGGAAGCACTAGCAGAGATATGTATTTTATATGATGGTCTAATGGATTTATACATATTTTATCTGTCTAAAACTTGCTTAGAAGAAAATAATTATTTGGCTTAAGAGAATATGGTAGTTGATTATGAAGGGGCTTAAGAGACACGTTAGGCCTTTAATGTCAGTTTTGGAAATTGCTTGTTTCTTGCTTTGTGGCATATGAATAAAAGTATTGATTGGTTTGGGTATAGTCTCTTGTTCTTGTGTAGAGTAATCGTAACTGAAACATAAGAGCATGTTTTTTGAAATCCATTAGAAATATTACATTAAAATATGAGCTTGTGATTGGTATAGTTTCTATCAAGCAAACCATTAGGATAGTGTTAGCCCGGGTGGACTTTAAATCCTGGATCCGCCCCTGATGCTATGTATAGATGCCCACGTAAGTGACATCTATGCAATAATGCAAGTGCTCATGCTTAAACATTTAATCCTAGGTTTCTCGCATCAATTAATTCATGTTTCCTTTTCAATTTAGCATTGAGGGAATACGATGTGCTCTATACAGTTATCATCTTCGTGGTGTGACGCAACCTTTGCGTTGTGTCGTAAGAGATGAGACTCAAGGCGTGTTTGGCGATGATGCGGATCCGAAATCTGGTATCCATGAGAGCGGATTTCGTTCACTTAAAAATAAAACAAAATCCGCCCCTATGCAGATTTTGTTTTTCTAGATGCAGCTTGCGAACCAAGCAACGGATTCACTCGAGCGGACGTCAAAAACGAAATTCGCATAAAAACGGAACCCGAACCCACCCCTATGCGGATTCTATTTTTCCGGATCCAACTTATGAACCAAATAACGGATTCAAAGGATGTGGAATCCGTAGATTCTGTAATCCACCGGAACCGACGGCATCCAAACGGGCCCTGAAAGAACCAGCGCATATGATGAGCAGAAAAAACAAGGGTCACACCTGGCTAAACAACAAAAGGTACCTTTGAATACCACTCCAACTGCCAAAATATATAAATCACAACACCCGGTTAGTTGATAAATCACAAGTGCGTGGCGTTTAAACTTTAAACAATAAAAAGAGAGCGGCAAGCTTTACTAAAAGGAGAAGCATAGCGTGTTAGCCGATCCTTGCATCAGATTCCCTTTTAAGCAACCGCACTCCTCCCACCGCCACTAGGCCCACCACTCGCCGTTGCTCTGCCTTTATTACGCGTAGGCTTCCTCCTCGTCGTTCTCTACACCCTCTGCAATGTCCTCGTCATCGTCGTCCTCGGCGGCGGATTACGTGGGCTCCGACGAGCTTACCCCTCTCCAGAAGCACGTCGCCTTCTTCGACCGCAACAAGGATGGCGTCATCTATCCTTGGGAGACCTTCCAAGGTCTCTCTTGTCCGATCATATGAGCTTATTTGGTAATCTTTGTGATTGATAATTTGATATGGGGGGTTTTGATGGTTTTTATTTTTTTTATTTTAGGGTTTCGAGCGATCGGCGCCGGAGTGCCGTTGTCCACCGTGGGGGCGGTGTTCATCAATGGATTCCTTGGTCCGAAGACTCGCCTCGTACGTTGTTCTGTTATTCTTTTCTCTTTGCGTTAAGATTGCTTGCGAACTCGACTATAAAATTGAGCACATGAATCATGATGCTATTGATGAGATCCTTATTTTATAGTGCGAATATAGGTCCGTTTCTTGGATAGTGGCATCGATTGCTGTGGTTAACTGATTATTTTATAGTGCAGGATTTGTTCCATGAAAACTTTGAGATTGGGTTTGGTTTGCACCTTTAACTCATCTCTGGAATGAGATTGATACCTCTACTTTAAAGAGGAAGTCACTGTTGAAGTTCCCACATATTAATTTTTCTACAAGATTTGTACTCAAACTAAGTATAGAAGGCTCTTCTTTGGGATGGAAGAACCGTTTCTGTTCGTTAAGAGACTAATCATGGTAAAAACTCAATTATTAATGACGAATATGCCCTTGGGTATTAAGACAAAATATATGACGGGTTTTTGAGATAACCCCTTTGTTTTCAGAGGAGTATCTGATATTGTCAAGATTGTAGACTTATAATGTGAAATTTAGCATATTTGAGGGGTATATAATATTAGCCCTTTTAGATAATAAAAAATTGATGTTCAGCCTGTCATAATTGAGTTTTCTGCAAAATAATATATAGCTCAACTGTTTTTTTGATGAACAGGGTAGCTTGCCATCTCCGCTTCTACCAATTTACATAAAGAATATTCACAAAGGCAAGCATGGAAGTGACTCAGGTGCTTATGACGCCAATGGGAGGTAATGATATAGGTGTCATTGGCAACGAATATGAGTTTTTAAGAAGAGATGACATATGATGTTAGCTTATAGTGTACATTCCTGTGCTTCTGTATCGATCAAAATGCAGGATTGGAAAGTTGCTTCTGTCTCAGATTTCTAGACTACCATTCATCGATATGCAGTTTGAAATTTTTGGCCTTATAACATACAAAAGTTGTCAAATCTCATCCTTGCATATAACTGCTAGATTCTCTAGTGATTTGACCTCCTTGGTGTTGAGTTTCATATTTTTAGCACTCAGACTTGGCTAATGGGTTTTACCCAAAAGCATAGAGCAAATATTGGCCTGAAATTAAGGGCTGCATATAAGAGGCAGATTGGATTAAATGGCCATGAGTTTAAAACTTGAATTATATATCTTCCATAGCTATAGCATCATTGGATTTCCGTGCCGGTCCGGCACTGTGCGTGCCGTGCCATGGGGTTAGCGGCATTGAACACCCCCCGTGCCAAGAAGAAGAAGAAGAAGTAGGAGAAAAAGGAGGAGGAGGAAGAAAAATGAGAATGACACGGGGGCGGCCGGCACGTACCGTGCCAGCAGCCTGCCGGCACGGCGTGTGCCACCGGGACGGCAATCCATGCTCTTAACTATAAGATGATCAACAAGATTAACCTCTGTTTATACAGTGATCAAAGCCAGATTATGTTTATCAATTGTTTTTTCATATGGTTTCAATATGCAAATGCATTTCTTGGCATTATTGTGAGCTAGAGAATGACAATCCCCTTCTCTTAAAGGAGCATAGAGCCACCAAGTAAAGATTAGACTGAAAAAACATGCTTTCTCTAAGTATAGAATACTCGTTCCAACATTTATTTGGATATATCAAGTTGACTTGTTTATTTGGTTGTTAAGTTTTGTCCTATTTTGTGGACATTATGTTCCATGACAGTTTTACTACGTTTGTGGCAACATACTGCAGTCTTATTTCTCTATACATTTGAGAAGAAAAGGATGAGAATCTAGGATCCTTTATACTAAGTCTATCATGATCTTGCAGGTTTGTTCCGGAAAAATTTGAAGAGATTTTTAAGAAACATGCTCATACTGATCCTAATGGATTGACATCGAAAGAGTTGTCAGAGATACTTCAAGCAAATCGAGTTCCTAAAAATTACAGTGGATGGTTAGTTTTCTAAGTTTATATGAGCTTTGATAAGCCTCATTTAAGGTTCTGCTTAAATCTTCTTGTTAATTGTCTAGCTATTCTATTGAATGGGCCTTGAAGCTTAAATTTGGGATAATGGGCCTTCGTATCATTATCCTATAGAGAAGTTTCTGCACTGCAGTCTTGACATCCATTTTTATGGAAGCTAATCCAACCCTTGAATCCAAAAACTTCTTCATTCCTTTCCCATTGACAATGATCTAAAAGTTTGCTCTTCATCTCTTTTATTTTTGGTTGTCATCAGATGCAATTCTCTCGCTTCCATGTCTTTGAATTAAATATATGATTTCTCGTGAACTATCCAATGGGATTTTGTAGCATTAGAGTCTAAAAAATTTTAACTGATGATTTGCTATAGGGTTGCAGCCTGGACAGAGTGGAAGATCTTGTACTTACTTTGCAAGGACAAGAATGGGTTTCTTCATAAGGACACAATAAAAGCTGTTTACGATGGAAGCTTGTTCGTAAAGATGGAGAAAGAAAGGGCATCTGCTCAGAAAAAAGTATGATTGTAGGTTAATCGATTGTGAATAATGCAATTTGTGATTTCTATGGAATGTTTACAGGTATTTCCGCAATCAGTGTTGGGTTGTATCTTTGTCTATAAGAAGCCTTGCATGTTTTGCAAGATACCAGTCAAGCAATGCTAGCATGCCTAATGTGTTATTTATCAATGTCTCAAACCAAATTGGTTTCTGACTGGTGTTTTTCAATAGATAGATGGAGCATCCTAGTCTTTCCTAAATATGTGTTTGCAACCAATTTTTTGAAAAACTGAACCCTTACGTAATACTCTTACTATGATTTCTCGCTCTCAGTGGAACCTTGTTCTTTTTTCTTTTTCTTTTTGAATTAATGCCAACTCTGGTGGCAAATTTTATGAATCTCCTTAATATGGATGACTTTTTTTTCCTCTCAAAGATTTTTATTCTTCAATAGTTGAGCTTTAATCCTGACATCTGATTCCTAAACTTGTCCACAGCCTAGACAGATGCCAAGCAAGCATTGATGCGCAAAGTGTTCTACCATAGCTTCCTTTCCTTGGATTTGAGCCCAGTATCTCTTCACAATAGGTTTACATGAAATGTTGAAAACCATGGTACAAGTTTGCTTGCAGTTTTTAATGCTAAAGAAAAACCAACTTTTATTTTGTATTGTTGATTAGCAATGTAATGTCTACCAAATGCAACTTTTGATTGTATACTTGGCAAATGATGAAAGATAAACCAGCCCATGTCCTCTTTCTTCAACAAAACCAGATCAATTCATAAAAATAAAAAATCATTATAAACAATGAATTCTGAAGTTCAGATGCATTTGCAAGCGCAAGAGGTCCCATATTGTGCATTAAATCTTATCATCATTGTCAAGTTTGATGGCCCACACAACTTGATATCTGTGATGCCAAAATCACTCGATATGAGTAGTCATTCCATCCTCCAAAGCCGTGGCTCTTCTTCTCTTTGGACCACCAATCCTATCCCCTTTTCATTAGATGAAGCTATCTAGTTTGATCATATGCCATATGAATCCAAGACATTTATTAACATATGGATTGCATGGTTTGCGATCTCCATTCAAAGCCCAAGAATGA
>OY986971.1:2908813-3014503 GCA_963920575.1 Narthecium ossifragum | reverse complement strand
GAGACCACTTGATTTGAACATTTGTAACATGATATGACTCAGCTGTTATCTTAAGTGATGGAAACAATATTATTCTTCTTTTTATTCTCTAGAGATGTAGATTATCTTGCCGGTGGTGGTTCGTGTCATGCCAAACTTTAGCTGCAGGGCATATGCCAGAACTCGGCACGGACCTGGTGCCACAAACACAAAACTCTTTTGAGCAAATACATGTATGGGTTGCGATTGGGGTACACAATAGAACACTATCGATAGATTAGATGACTCAATCGGTCTATTGATTGAGTCTACCGAGTAAGCCCATCCATGTATGAGTCTACTGATTGAGTCAATGTACAACATACATGACCACGTGGTCATGTACGCAAATCTTTCTCCTACATGTATTGGCACGGGTTCATCGTGACAGCAAACTACTAGAATGATTCATGCTAGTCAGAGATTTCCTAGGTAAAGCTTTTTGGAAACATTTCTTACTTGCATATCGTTGCTTATTTGAATTGGACCTATATCTCCAGGATGATCAAGAGCTTTATGTTGTACATGAGATATACAAGTTCTATTTTTCAGACCATATATGCTTTTTAAGAATGCTATATATGTCTCTCATGCTACACCACTTCGCTTTGTTCTCTCCAGATCTATCAGTTTATTCCATCCAGCAGGTGTGACAGTATATACTTATCAGATGCACCACTTTATTCCCCACCATCTCTTGCTTGCTTTAATATGAATATAAACTATATTTTCTTGCAGATGAGTCATCACTCACATGGTGATTAGTCATATGACTAACTTTGAAAAGGCAGTCTCTAGACCATCTAAGCTAACTTCTGTGGAACTTGCGAGCTTAATTATAAACCAGTGTAAAAGAACTTAATGTTTCATGTAAAGAGATTTCTATGATTGAGATGTCAAGGACAAGAGTGATGAACAGAAATGTAGTCAATGATGACTGACTCTGATGACAAGAGTGAGAGATTGCGAACCAATAGTCAAAGTCGTGCAAATGACTAGGAGTCTTCACAAATTATTGGGTTATATACTTTGAATCAATGCATCTCTGACTTGATTTGATATCAAGATAAGGACTATAAAGAAGAAACATCTCGGTTGCTTCTCGTATCATGCATGGGCTATTTATACATGATTTTTTTTTAATGAATGACATGAACAAAAAATGAATACAATCACAATAACTCGCAGCTATGCATCCTTATCTAACTTTATATCATGCTGTGCTAATGAGTAGAATAAAGAAGCGATAATTAGTGTTTTTGTTTTTCTTGAGTTGAGCCAAGAGGCTGAGTGATACAGTGCTTCAGGTTACATCAAGGCGGCGTGGTCACTGACACAGCGTCAACCGCATGTCTAGCCCGGCGTACTAGGTCATTCGTCACCGTGTTTGCCTCATGCGGTACATATATGAAAATAGCGTCGAAGATGCATTTAGCTGTGAATTTTAAAATATTTTTTTTTAAATCTGAAAATGTCAAACTGTCGTTTTCAGTATTTTCTCTGTTTTCATTTTTTTAGAAAACAACTCCAAACTATACGCATTTTCTTGAAATTGGAAATAGAAAATGAAAATAGGAAAATATTCTCCAAACCATACACACCTAATTAAGCAGAGCTACACCTTAACTCTCATCACTATAGCTTATAGGTGAGTGATAGTAGACTAGATCTACAATCTTATGTTCGGATCTATAAAAAGGGTCTCTTAGTACTGAGGAGGTGGTTTCCCTTTGAGATTGATGTCTTGCTAACTTTCATAAAGGATCTTTTAGCAAACTGTCCCAAAGAATGCATTATATTATCCCCACTATGCAATCATGCATTCATCAAAGATCTCTTGTTGTACTCCACTTTCATTGCACTCTCTCTCTCTCTCTCTCTCTCTCTCTCTCTCTCTCTCTCTCTCTCTCTCTCTCTCTTGAATCCCTTAATCAACAACATGAAGATCCACCTTTTGAAGTATGCATGGCACTCAATAAGGTATTGTCTTAATAGTGATCCAAATAAAGATAGACAAAGTAATGTTCATGGCTTCCTACATACAATTTTTGTGACATAACTATGTAATTTGGCAATGACTTTAATACATTATCAAAATTAAATATTGGCAATGAACATTCTCTCTAGAAAGAAGCTTTCTTGTAGCCAACCATACATGATGCATGATAGATGCATGTAGCAGCTAATGCAAATGATTGAGCTTGTGATTATCCAATTAAACTAAGGAAAACAAAAAAAAATCCTAAATGTACATGAATCCAAGCCACCAACCCTTGTTTCCATACCTGATCAAAAAACATTTCTAGGAGATAAGCCCTAGATATATATATATAGCTAGACATAATGAATAATTAGAAGCAACAAATACTTGCTACTTAATTATTTATACATGAATCAACCAAAGTTTGGTGGGCTCAGGAATCTTCTTCTTTTTTTTCCCACTTCACTTATTTCTAGGTAACCTGCCCTCCTCATCCACATCTTTCCAGCCCCCTCTCCTATCTTTTAAAAGGCAAAGCCCCCCCTCCCCCACCCCTTCTATCAAGAAATATAATGAAAGGGGTCCTAAAAAGCTAAAGATCAACATAAAAAGTTTTTGTGTGGCAACAAACAACATTTCCACCCATGTCTTGCCATCAGACCTAAGCCACCTTTCAAGTTGATTAATTTAGGCCTTACCTGTATATTAGAATAACAAAATAAGCCATATTAGTTCTGAAAAAAAAATGTAGGTATTTTTCATAATTAATGCTTAGTATGGAAGAGGAAATAAATTGGATGGATCATTAGTTACCTTCCCCACCCCTTCTTATGAAGGAGAGGAACACAATTATGAGAGCAACTCCGGCCATTAGACCGATGATGATCGCCAGTGTTTTCCCGGCTTCGTCGCCTGAAAATAATAAAAATGGACAGTGATAATTAATATTAAGACACAAATGATTCATAACTTAGAAGAATTAGGAAGTGATGAGCATCAGAGCATGCATGGTACTATGAAAAGTGACAAATTCAGCACCGAAAGATCATGTATGCTTGACTTTTATGAAAAAGTTTCTAATATATGTACCAATAATTTCGACCTTTAATTTCATCAAACAAAAGCATTAACATCTTAGTGGAGACCACTCTCCGATGAGTTTAACGATGCATAAATAATATATATGATTGAATCAGACCATCTTGTAACTTGATTCTGCTTGATATCTGTCAAGGTGGTGGCTGAATCTAAGTCACTCTCTAACTTTCCTGACAAAGGAAGACTTGGAACCTATATAGAATTAGAATAAGGATTGTGTGTATGGCCTTATTAGATAGGTATATTCCCAAAGAAAAAGCTTCTATTCTTTCTTGTGAAGGTTTGAGACAAGTGATCCGACAAGTGATCCTTGCTCTCTAAGTAACTCTAGTGAAGGAAGGACTTTGGAAAAGCTAGCTAGTTGGAGGCTAATTCTATGCTTGTTTTGAGGGCCATATTCTAGAAAGCGAAGTTGGTAGAACATGGAATCTACACCAAGTTGGCCATCAGCCAGTGCGTATATAAATGTACGTGTCCAAACCTACTAAATGGAAGTCTTTGTCACTATTAATAGAGTGTTGGATTAGGACTTAACCTGGGGGTTAAACTTGTGAAGCTATCTTGTTAGGATGCCTTTGAGCCACCCATCACTCTTGTGGCCTACTCTTTCTCTTCGTCTCCCATCCCTCATTCCTCTTTTTTCCCTTCTCTTAATCATGCTAATATGTAACCTATACACGTCTCTTCTTTCCTTAATCATAATTAATGATTTGTCTGGCCAGGTGGCATGGAAGAAAAAGAAAAGATCTTTCCCCATCACGCCGTCATTCGGGATCAATTTCACGAAGCCGATCGAGACACAGATACAGTCACGTCTGATTTATGTTCATTTTTTTATCACCAGCTGTTTGACATGATGACATGATTCTGAAATCCTCCCCGAGCTAATTAGAAGCTCAACTTTTCAAACAGTAAGAATACTGCAAGAAATGTCGATCTTGCATAGAGTTCTTCTAGAATGATGTATATAGATTTGGCAACCTATCTAGCTATTCATGCAGTTCTATCTTTTCTCAAAGCATATGATTACTTTTGTAGTCATTAGGTTTGCTGACATGCTGTTGGGTCCACTGCTAACATATCAAGTCTAACATGTGGATTGGACTTTGGTTATATATGGACTTCCAACTTTTGTGTACTCACTCCAACGACTTTGCAAAACAATCCAAGGTGCAAAAACTAAAATTTCTAGGAACCATCAACTAATCTTATCATAATATACATAGAAAACCTTTTAGTAATCAATCCATTACATCAAACATCACACTAGATATCCATATATATTAGTTTCATGCTAACTACGTACCTAAACTATAGTCCATAATTAATTAGTAGTAGAAGTAGATGATAGCTACTATAATGGTAGATTAATCCCTTACCGTTGTTTCCGGAGTTGGAGGACTGGTGGGCTCCGTTGACGGACCAATACTTGGCGTAGCACTTGCCGAGGTAGACGTCGCCGCCGCCGGAGAAGCCGCAGCCTCCTCGCAGCTGGTCGACGGCGGTCGACACGCAGTCGTCGCATGCCTTTGCGCCGAGGTCACCGTCGCACTGGGAGACGGCCTGGATGTACCCGGCGGCGCCGACGTGGTAGGTGTCACTGGGCTGGCCGGCCGTCAAGCTGGCCAGGGCGGCGTCGCGCATGCCGGGCATGTCGGGGCCGTAGCCGGCCCCGCTGCCGCACTTCTTGTAGAGGAGGGTGGTGTCGGGCTTGCCGATGAAGGACTCTTTGCCGTAGCGGATGGAGCAGCCCTGGAGCTGCAGGGCGGCGCCGGAGGCGGAGGGGCAGAGGGTGCCGAGCTGGGAGAGGGCGGAGCGGACGCAGGAGTCGCAGGAGGGGACGTCGAGGTCGCCGCGGCACTGGAAGAGGCCGTAGACAGGGTAGGAGGGGCTGGCGGCGGAGGAGGTGAAGTTGGCGTAGGGGGAGAAGCTGGCGGCGTTGGCGAGGGAGGAGAGGAGGGAGTCGACGTTGAATTGGTAGGGGGAGCCGATGGGGTACTTGAGCTGGGAGCAGCCGGCGTAGACGAAAGTGGTGGGGGTGTCGGAGACAGCGGCGGTGGCGGAGAGGAGGAGGAGGAGGAGGCAGAGGTGGTGGTGGTGGGCAGGCATTTTGGTGGTGGTTTTGTGGGCTATAGCGAGGGAGGGGATTTGCTTCTTTTGGTTTGGTTGCTTTAAGGAGAGTGTATAAACGTAGTGTTAGGAAGAAAGGCCGGTAAGTTTTACAAGTTTTATAAGGTTTTATAAGGTGGTTGGGGTCTTTCTTGTCTAGGTTTTCAAAGAGAGAAGGTGTGGCCGAGTCTTTCTTTCTTGTCCAGATTAGGGGTGAGCAGAACCGAACCGAACCCGAAAAATCGAACCGAATCAAATTAGTTCGGTCCATTCGGTTCGGTTCGGTTCTGGCATCTACAAAAAATTCGGTTCTCGGTTCGGTTCGATTCTTGAAAAAAAAATTAAATTCGGTTCGGTTCGGGTCAGAACCGAATAACCCGACTACCCATTAACCCGTTAACCTAGACTACCCACTAACCCAAAAAATTCGGTTCGGTTCAGGTCAGAACCGAAATTTTCGTTTCGGTTCGGTTCCAAGCGAAGTTCGGTTCGGTTCGGTTCCAATTATTTTGGAGCCGAAAAATTCGGTTCGGTTCTCTAAAATCTGGACCGAAAAAAATTCGGTTCTTCGGTTCTGGACCGAGAACCGAATGCTCACCCCTAGTCCAGATTATAGAGGAAGGTGTGGCTGACTACTGTTTCTTCAACATCGTTAATTCATATCCTCAAACACCAAATATCACCGTTTATCATTACCATTTTACTTTTTTCTATCCCTATTACTTGACCCCACTTTTTCTAACCCCATACCAAACATGCACATATTTCAAAGAGAGAGATTTAAAAAGAATAATGTTTCGTATATATGTGTATATGGACATGTGACATGTGTAATACACATGTCATCGAATCGGTAGTTCACTACCGATTCTTCCATCTAGTCCATCAGTGGACCTCGGTAGCGGTCCACCGATGGACTAGATCAATGAATCGGTAGCTCACTACCGATTGAATTGTACCAGTAGTGAGGTACCGATTGATTGATAGAGTTCATCGGTATTTCACTACCAATGGACTAGATGAATAATTCAATCGGTAGTGAGATACCGATCTATTGATCTAGTCCATTAGTAATGCTGCCGATGGATTACACGAAAGAATTGATAGTCCACTACCGATTCGAGCATGTGTAATGCACATGTCATGTCAGCATGTACACAAATCATCACTCATTTAAAAAAGAAAATTTTTGGTGTGTGTGTGTGTGTCGGGCCGGGGGTGGGGGGGGTTGATTAGATGAGCCTATTGGCTAGAAATTCTACAAAATTTAACAGCAATAAGAGCTATTGTTTTGATAAAACACAAATTTCATTAATGTTCCAAATAGTGTTAGATAAAGAAATAGAATCATTTTGATATAATAAAATGTGAACAAATGCAACAACAAATGTAGGTATGACAAATAGTCTAAAAATGAGCAAAATTAACAATTCAACCAATATAATGACGTAAATACTAGGAACTTACCATAAGACTAGGAACAAGCAATGTAGCATTACAATAGCTAAATAGATAAAATTGGTTGAATGATAAAATTGTATCGACGGTCAAAAGAGCCCGCCGGAGGTCAAAATTTTGAAGTCAAAATTTTGAAGTTTACAAAATTTGTAGCATTATATATGTATTTTGATCAAAAAATTTAATGTTCGCGTCAATTGTAATTTAGAAAATTGAATCGATCGGGAGTGCACCGGGTTTCGACGCCTCTCGTTACCTATGATGGCAGCAAGGGGGCCGGGCTTGAATGGCTGGAAGCTGGGTCTGCAGCTTACTGGGCTGGGCTGAAGGCCTGAATCACAATCTGAATTGAGCCAGATCAGATGAGATCCGGTGGAGATTTGACTAAACCCAATGTGCTGAGTCTGGCTGAACCAGCTCAGGCTGTTGGTACTCGACGAGGAAGACAACCGCGAGCAGGGGGATGTGGTGACCGGCGGAACTCGCCTGGGAACAACTGAGAAAGGGTCGCCGGTCGACGAGGTGGCCGGATCCGGAGCCGGACGGAGCGGGAAGTCGTAGGCTGGCGGACTCCGAGGGAGACGGCGTCGGATCTGAGAAGGGTGATGGAGCTCGGATGGATCCCAGTGAGGAGGACGGTCGTGAGGCATCTAAATGTTGTCGGGCGCCGTCGGGGGGGGAGGGGCTTCGGGGTTGTCGGCCTTTGAGGAGGTGGAGGAGCTGAGACAGCGGCCGAGCTCGGGTTGAGGTCACCTGCGTCGAGGGAGGTCGTCGTCGGCCCGGGGGACCGCGAACCAGGGAGGGAGGCGACGCCTGGTCGCCGGGTCTGGCCGGGCAACGATTGGAAGAGGACCGGTCGGGCCTCGGGTGTCCGGATCCGAGGTCGGATGGTACACGGGAGGCCGGAGACGGTGAGATCGAGCGGAAGCGGGAGTGGAGTTGGGGTGGCCTGAGATGGTGAGTTAGGCGACGGTGGCGCCGGAATCCGACGAAGTCGGGCTCGGGTCGGGGATCCAACGAGGGGAGGTCGTGGATGGCGTATTTGGCGGCAGGGAGGGTCGTGAGCTGTAGGGGTAGTCGGGAACGAGGGGGATGGAGGGTTTCGGGGTGGTGGCCGAGGTCGAGTTTGAATTCCGGCGGTGAGGAAGGGAGGCTGACAGTGCGTGAGGTCGCCGGCAATGGAGTTGGAGGCGTCGCAGGGATTGTGGAGGGTCTTCGGGGCAACGTGGGACTAGGTCGGGGCGGCGCCGGAGCTCGCTGAGGTGCGGGCTGCGGGAGCTCTCGCCGGAGGAGAGAGAGATAGAGAGGAGGGAGAAAAGGCTTGGGAAAAAAATAATAAAAAAGGGTATTTTGGGTTTTTATTAGATATTTTGGTTTTTTTTCTGGAAAAATTATTTATTGGGCTAACGAAAAGTTTCATGAGATTTTTCGGTTTGGGAAAAGTAATGTGGCCAACGGGCCAGCCGAAACTTTAGTTAGGCCCAGGCATGGGATTCACCCATCCAGAGGCCCAATCCAGCCTAACCCACAATAATCAAGCAGGCTTGGTCTAATTCATGTCTGTTTGGTATGGGGTTAGAAAAAGTGCGATTAAGAGAGGATATGGTTAGATGGGGTTAAAAAAATAAAATTAATGAATGAGAATAAAGAAAAATAAAGAGAAATGTGATTAATGAAATAGTAGTAACCCCGTAATCAGCAGACTTGGTGAGAATAATTCATTTAATATCTCGGATCGAGCGTTATGCTAACCCTATATATGTATACTAGTGGGGTCCCCTGCCACTTGGCAGGATAACTACCATCTCCCCTCATAACTCCCACTAACCCCTCCTAACTCCCTCCCCCAACTATTATCCCTCCACATCAGCAGTCACATAGGATATATCTGCCACGTAGGACGCCAGCTAGGACAAACAAAAGATGCACTTCTTAACCATCCTGTTATATAATGATGATATGAGAGCCCAGCCCGAGTCTAACTTTCACCCACTTGAACAAGACCAAGCATGTGCTACCAAAAAAACTTTAAACCAAAGATACACAGAGAAAATGTATCTACCTTCCAATACAAATGGGGAACTTTCCATATTTAATGATTACCTTGTATAGCTTTCTAGATTCATTTCCCCGGTGGGTTGTAAAATTGGAAAATATTTCACAGCTTCAGGTGGGGTATCATCCAAAATCTACAGCAATAATGTTTTGCGGAGTTTTTCCTTCCAAAACGAGACTGTTTATTAGACATCTCCCAGCAAGATTCAGTGAATGTAGTAAGGTCCGCATGCAACTAATTATAGTGAAAGAAATGGATTCATTTGTGGAATAAAAGATATCATTTGCTTGATGCCAGACTATAGCGGCCCGTTGACGTGGCTATTGTTTTAGTGGCGGCATTTTTCCATTCTGCCGCTAATATCCCCAGTGAGTGTCCTCTCTCTCTCTCTCGATTTTTTTTTAACGTGCTGAAGATTAACAAAAAACCAAGAATAGTACGTTACGTCGGCGTGGACATGTTCTATCACTATATGAATGTAGACAAGCTCCGTGTGTACATTACATGTACATTACATATTGCGATGATCGCATCTAATTCATCGAATAGTGTTCTGTCAATTAAATAATTAATATATTTAATTAATATATGTCTGTAGATTGGTTGATCTAATTAGTGTTCTATCAATGAATTAGGTGAATCAATCGATAAATATTTACCAATTGAAGTCAAATCAACGTCCATGAATGTAAACATACGCCGATATTAAATGTGTTTCTCATTCCGATTTTATCTTTAGTCACATATTGTCGAGTAATAACCGGAATAATTAAGCCAGTTGTATCCATGGATTGTACTAGCAGATAATTTCTGAGGTTTATATATCACGCATTTTATGACGGGCTTTTGGAATACTAATCTCCTTAATTGTTCTCTCTGTGGTTGCAATGGCTAGCTCAATCGTTAGAAAAGCAAAAAGGAAAAAAAAAATCCTCATCAGGTACTGCTCAAGAGTTATATATGATGAGTCCTTAATTACTCTAGAGTGAAAGGTATGGATATATATACATGTCATATGTGAATAAGATAGATAAGGTTTGCTGCTTGAGTCCAATTAATTTTAAATTTGCTAATGAAGTCGTGCCGCTACTATATATATATTAGGTGGTGGGTCGCAAACTGCTCAACCCCCCTCCTCTCTCTTTCTCTCCTCTCTCTTTCTCTATTTCTATAATAACTTATACCACATCAGTCCATTATCCTCTTTTTTTTTTCTGTATTTAGTTACAATTTTATACCACGTGTGCATGCTATGTGTGTATAATTTTATAACTCAGATGAAGAGTCATAATCTGATTCATAAAAGTAACTATCATCTTATCTTATAAGGTAGATGTAAGTTTAAATTTTCTACCTACTAGAAGTTATGAGGAAATTAAGCAAGAACACTGAAAGACCCTGCTTTCTCTATGTTTTTTTTTTTCTTAGTTGAGTCAAAGTGACTGGGCATTACATCAAACAACTACAAGGCAGTTATGGAGAATCCTTTCATGCGATGGGAGAAGGAGGCTCCACATCTTGTTTGCGTAGGAGCAGTCACTCAAAATATGGTGACATGAATCAACTGCCCACACTCCCTTGGACAATAATGCTCCTGAATAATACCTTTCTCCTTAGACAATCCTATGATGGAACTCGCTCGTGAAGGAGTTTCCAAAGGAAGTCATGAGCTCTTGGTCCCATCGAGGAGTTCCATACAACTTCCCCGAGAGGGCACTCCGCCACTCTTTGTTAAGTCTTTCAGACTCCTCTGGCCCAAAGACCACCTTATCTACACCCAGAACACCATGGTCCTCCATCTCCTTCCTCTCCACGCAAGACTGGTTTGTTGGTGCACCTCTCACTACATGTGCCCAGGTACGCTGGCTACCTTCAGCGATGCCCCAAGGCAGAGGGGAGGGGACCTTTGCTTCAGGAAGGCAATCCTTCTCGCCTGCCACATCCATCCTCACATTGCCATGCTTAGAGAGCTGGAGTGAGGGTGGTTGGAGCTGAGATTGCACCTCAGTTCCACCCCCCCATCGCTGTGCTCCCATCCTCACCCAAGATCCCGCTGCCCTGCTATGAAGCACTCTTCCTTTCGTTCCTCTCCTTTTTCCGATCCTTCTTTGCTAGACTTTTCGCCAAGAGCTGCCGCCTGTAGATGGACAGGAGGCTCTTCTCCTTTGCCTTCTTCATTGCACATTCCATGTTGAGAGCATATAAAATCTGCAATTAAGCAGATTAATTTGTGGGTGCTGCAATACTGCATCGTGTGAGATTTCGGGACCCTTGGAAAAATGTCTGAAGAAATTCCAATACTTCTTTTGCTCTTGATCACGCTGCTCTTCGACGGATCCTTGTTTTCCATTCTAATGGAAATTAATGAAGTCTTTTCACATTTAGAGAATAACAGGTTTGTTTTGCTTGCAGGATCTTAATTTTGAAGAGCAAAGATCCGTTTTACTCCATTGCTAGATTTTGTACTTTACAAGAAGATTAATTGTATTCTCTTGAAGTTTCCGCTAATGTTACAAATTTTACATGAAATGCACACTACACTTGCACACACATTTTTATGTTTAGTCATATACTGACATTTAACAGCTGGAAGAGCCCAATTTTAGCCATGGATTGCGTCTCATTTCGCGTCCTTGCAGTAGATAATTCATGAGATACATCACTCATTGTAGGCCGGGCCTCTGGATTTTTGTCCACACAGTGCAGTGCTAGCTTGACCAAGTATAAGATTTCGGCT
Source organism: Narthecium ossifragum (assembly GCA_963920575.1). Lineage (NCBI taxonomy): Eukaryota > Viridiplantae > Streptophyta > Magnoliopsida > Dioscoreales > Nartheciaceae > Narthecium > Narthecium ossifragum. Next base: position 3,003,046 of record OY986971.1, on the reverse strand, counting down.
GCAGCTTGAGCTGAAGGAAGTGGAATACGTGGATCCAATACATCCTTCAACAATGTGTCTTCGCCGCCATTGGTTGTGGCCTGAGAAGCAAAAAGGTCGCCCGGATGTACTCCAAGAACCACTTCAAGCATCACTACTCCAAAGCTATATACATCACATTTCTGGTTGATCCTCATTGTGTAGGCAAGCTCTGTCATGAGTCAAATGAGAAAGCCATGGATTAATTACGTTGGATTCTACTCAATTTTTTTTTTTTTTTTTTTTGAGCCTATACCGATCAAAACAGCTGTGTTAGAACTTGTAACATGAAACGAAATTTTAGAAAATTATGAAAGAATTTGAATGGAAGGGTGGAGTACTAGCAAAATATACCTGGTGCCATATATCCTATTGTCCCTTGAAGTGAAGTCCAATTAGATGAACCAGGATTCAATAGTCTATTCGTGCCAAAATCTGACAGACAAGCTCTGTATTCTGAATCCAAAAGAATGTTGTTGGTCGTTATGTCTCGATGAAGTATTGGGGGATCACAGTCATGATGTAAATAGGAGAGAGCGCTAGCAATATCACTGATGATACGCACTCTCTTGTTCCAATCCAGCTCCATGGCATCAACACCGCTTCTCAAAACATCTGCTAGACTTCCTTTCTCCATGTACTCAAATATCAAAAACTTGCATTGAGGCGAGGAACAAAATCCGTAAAGCTTTATAACATTCCTATGTCGAACTTGTGACAGTGCTTGTATCTCATTTATGAAATGTTTCTCATCCTCTGGATTTTCTTCTGTCATATGGAACTTCTTTACAGCTAAAAAAAAATTTGTGTGTAAAACGGCTTTGTAGACACTTCCATACGCTCCACTACCGATGCAATGCTCATCGTCAAAATTTCCAGTTGCCTCGATGATATCTTTATACATAAGGTGACCATCAAAATTTAATACCATGAATGAGCCCCTGTCTAGTTTCTGACATTCATCAGCCACAGATTTGGTCTGACTCCTCTTCCCCTTTAAATAGACTAGAACAATCACAACGCATGCCGCTACAAGAATGATTGGGATGGCGGTGGAGATCAGTATGATCCTAGGCCTTTTACCTCCTCCTCTATTTGCACCACCACTAGGAGGTGAAATGCAGGAATTTAAGCCTTTGACTTCGCCACATAAGTCTTTGTTGTGTATATATGACTCTATGGATGCATTTTGAAAGAATTGGATCTTTGGTATAGGACCCTCAAGATCATTGTATGATAGATCCATCGATAGTAAGCTGATCAAGCTTTGGAAAGAAGATGGAATAGAACCTGACAAATTATTATGTGAAAGATTCAGGTTTACTAACTCACCCAAATGCCCGAGCTCTGATGGAATCTCTCCTCCAAGTAGGTTCTGGCTTAGATCAAGTAAAACTTGCAAGTGTACAAGATTGCCGAGGTGAAGTGGGATGGTGCCATTGAAACTGTTGTTGCTCAGTTTCAATGAGACGAGATCAGAGCACTGACCAAGTTGTTCTGGCAATGGACCGAGCAAGTTGTTATTGGATAGATCCAGAATCTTTAGATTCGAGAGCTTTCCAATTTCCACCGGCAACGGTCCCGAGAATGCATTGTTGCTCAGAGTCAAGTTGAAGATATATTGGAGGTCGCCTAATTCCGGAGGTATTACTCCTTCAAGCCGGTTATTGGAAAGGTCAAGGATCCTCAACTGAGGTGACTTGCCGAGCTCGACTGGTATGGTTCCGGTGATCGAGTTTCCAGAGAGACCAAGGAAAGTGAGGTTTTGACAAGCTGCCCAGTTCGGCGAGAGTTCGCCATGCAACTTATTATTTGATAAGTTGATACGTTCTAAAGCTGGATATACTCCAAAGTCTTGGGAAATGTCACCAGTGAATTGGTTTCCATTGAGGGCCACCATTCGTAAGCTACTGCAGTTTCTCAGGCTACTCGGGATTGGACCATCGAAGTTGTTTCTAGCCATTTGAAGCAACTCAACAACACTTCCTTTGCAAATATCTGAAGGCAAGTTCCCAGTGAGTTGGTTGAGAGTCAATTCCAGATCAACCAAATGGGTAAGGTTTGAGAACAATCCTTGAGGAAGTGGACCGGAAAGCTGGTTTCTAAAAGCTCGAAAGTGCTCTAGGCTCTTTAAATTACCGAACGATGAAGGGATTTCGCCTGTGAGCTTGTTGTCAGAAAGGTATAGCTCAGTCAGAGCAGTGAGATTTCCTAGCTCAGGAGGAAGGAAGCCAGAGAAGTGATTGGTTGGAAGAGACAAGAAATTTAGCTGGGAAAGGAAGCCGAAGCTTGATGGTATAGAACCTGAAAGACCATTGTCGTAGAGATTCAGATATGTCAGGTTCTTCAGATTGCCCAATGATGCAGGGATGTTGCCATTAAGATTGTTCCGAGAAAGGTCTAACGCGGTCAGGCTAGTGAGATTTCCTAGCTCATGAGGAATGGAGCCAGAGATGTCAGTGTTCCACAAAGACAACATATTGAGCCGGGAAAGAAAGCTGAAATTTGGAGGAATATATCCTGTCAACAGGTTGTTGGATAAATCTAGAACCAACAGATTGCTAAGCATTCCTAGTTCCTGAGGAATAGGACCTGAAAGATTGTTTTCATAAAGCTGCAGTTGAGTAAGATTGCTGAGATTTCCTACTTCTTTAGGCATAGGACCTGAAAGATTGTTTCCATAAAGGTCTAGTTGAGTCAGACTACTGAGGTTTCCTAGTTGGGGAGGAATCGTGCCGGAAAGCTGGTTCCCAAAAAGCGACAAGGCGCTGAGCTTGGTCAGGTTACCGAGTGAGGGAGGAATTGAACCTGTGAGATTGTTGTCAGAGAGTCGTAGAAGGTTTAGATTGGAAAGAAAGCTAACCTCAGACGGAATGGCGCCGGTGAGCGAATTGGAAGAGAGGTCAATGCCGGTGAGTGAAGGTGTGAAGGCCGAGAAGTTGAAGGAATTGACCCGACGAGGTGGAGTCCAGAGAGAGTAATCCCGGTTACGGCATCGCGCCGTAAGTTACAGGCAATCCCGGTCCAGTTGCATGGATTAGTTTGGAACGTCCATGAGTGGAGGGGCTGCTGGCTTTGACTTTGGAGAGAGGATTTCCAGTGGAGGAGAGCCTTGCTCTGGGATCCTAGAACTGAAGCACCAGCACCATCTGCAGCTGGAACTATAAGCAGAAGTAGTAGTAAGAGAAAGGATTGCATGCGCGGGAGTTTCTTGATGAGGAGGAGGTTATTAGCAGAGTAGTAGCTATCCATGAGGAGGATAGGTTAGAAGCAGTACTAGCTGGTAAATTTGCTTGATGTCTTCTTGTCCTTGTTTATTTTTGCAACTGAAGGGCTTTCTTTTTATAGCCCACTGATCATTAATTTGCACCGGTAAATTTGTATTAATTAATTATTAAGGAGTTCTTAGCTAGTCTGAAGACCGCAGAGACGACCCTCTCTCTCATCCCCAGCTGGCTGGCATTGGCAATTTGGCATTGGCGGTGGTTAATTAAACAAGTAAAAAAACGTCTGCGTCTTCCGCTAAGTTTCCGCTCGATCGCTTAGCTGTTCTTTCCATGGAGACTGGGCGATCCATGGCAAGGATTTTGAAAGCCACTGATTAGGTGCACTAATTAAAGCTAGCCAATATTTGATTAGTGCTCCTTGCTATATATAATTAAAGCAATAAACAAACAGTTTCAACCTCTCCCTCGTACTATATTCCAAGGGCTGGGGGCTTGGGTTGGGGGCTTGGGGAAAAAGGAGAATGCAACAGGCACTAGCAGCAAAGGGGCTGCCCCAAAGGCTATGCAGCCCATGCATGCCAGAAACACCACCTCCTAGGGGTGAGCAGAACCGAACCGAACCCGAAAAACCGAACCGAACTGAATTAGTTCGGTCCATTCGGTTCAGTTCTTCGGTCCATTCGGTTCGGTTCGGTTCTGGCATCTACAAAAACTTCGGTTCTCGGTTCGGTTCGGTTCTTGAAAAAAAAATTCGGTTCGGTTCGGGTCAGAACCGAATAACCCGACTACCCATTAACCCGTTAACCTAGACTACCCATTAACCCAAACTACCCACTAACCGAAATTTCGGTTCGGTTCGGAACCGAAATTTTCGGTTCGGTTTGGTTCCAAGCGAATTTCGGTTCGGTTCGGTTCCAATTATTTTGAAACCGAAAAATTCGGTTTGGTTTGGTTCGGTTCCAATGGTAATTCGGTTCGGTTCGGTTCTCTAAAATCTGGACCGAAAAAAATTCGGTTCTTCGGTTCTGGACCGAGAACCGAACCGAGAACCGAATGCTCACCCCTACCACCTCCATAGATATCAGGTTGTTTCTCGAGCTCGCTCGACCAGCCCAGCTTTCCATTGATCGATGAACCCATGGCCGTCACAGCAAGGGAATCTGATTCAACGTACGTTCTCCTAGTCCATCAACAAGCCCAACAATAAATCACGATTGGGGTACATGGCTAAGGACATGTCTTTCAATCGATAGACATCTACCGATTGAATGTATCAATCATCTAATCGATAGATGTCTATCGATTGATTCATGTAATTTATCGGTAGAACACTACTAATGGATTAGATGCTTCAATCAGTAGAAGCGATGTGTGACAGTACATGGCCAAAGAGATGGATGCGTGCATATATCTCAAGGAATATTTGGATTTTTTGCTTATTTAAAAATCGGCGGACAGGTGACTCACGCGGTCGGAGGACAAAAAATATTAGACCGAGTGGGTCCAGACCTGGCCCACAGATGACAAGCAATCTTTCTATTCCGTACATATTGCACATATCCCTCAATAGAAATATGTAGAAGATTTTTAGATTTTTTTTTTAAAATCCATTTCACTTTTAAATTTACAAAACCAGTCCATTTTTGTGTTTGTTTATATGATAAGCCAAAATATTTTTTTTAGGACAAAAATACCCTTCCTCCACTGCGAAGACCTCTGCCATGAGGATTTAGCCCGCCGTTGCCGAGGCCTTCGCCGTTGAGGCCCTGAGGTGAACTGGATGTCGTAGACCTTCTCTTCGGTGGGGTAGAAGAGGTCACAGTTCCTCTCCGAGGTCGGCCGGGCGTCGAGCAACTCGAGCTCGAGCGTCGAGCGAGTACAACGACGTCCAGTTCACCTGACCTCTGCCATGCAACCTCTTCGACGCCCAGATCGACGCCGTGTTCGCAGCCACGTCGGCACTCAAGTACAGCGACGTCCGCGTGGTGGTCTCGAAGACCAGGTGGAAGAGGGAGGCAAAAAGAACAGCTCCCGAGCGTCGAGCGGCAGGTGATGAAGCTGATATTGTTCATCCACTCAACCGCGAAGGGAGAGAGATGGCCCGGTCGGAGGACGTTGGAGGAGCGGGAGGGTGTCGTAGAGCTCTACGGGGGCATCATCCGGAACGATGAGGGAACATCGACAAGCGCCGGGAACGCGTGGCGTGGTGAGGCTTGGATCACTTCCGGCTCCAACACGCCGACGCGGTCTGGTCCTCCTCCTCCAATGCCACAGTCGGCGCCGACGAGGGCGATGGCGGCGTGGCCCCTCACATTCTCCATCCACTCAACCGCGACCAGGCCTTCGCCTGGACTCTCTCCATCCGCCCCGCCGCATCCCATCCCCATCCTCCGCCATCGCCCGAGCGTCGAAGCTGATATTGTTCACGCGTCGAAGCTGGTGGCGTTGAAGGAGTTATGTCCGAGCGTCGAAGGCTGGGCCATCCGAGCGTCGAAGCTGGTGTTGTTCGAGTGTCGAAGCTGGTGGGAAGCTTGTATCCGACCTCCATCGCCGTGGCAGCTGGACTCGATGAAGCCGGTTGGGATAGGGGAAGCCGCTATTCGGAACAGGGGAAGCTGCCCAAGCTTTAGGATAGACGGAAGCAGGGGAAACCGCGGCGTGGACCTTGCTGGAGGTGTGCTTCACGCTTCGCGGGTGGTTCGAGGTCGGCGACAGGGACGAGTCCTCCGGCTGGATCAGAGGACGTGCGGCGAGCGGCAGGGGATGAAGCTTGTGTCGTCGGAACAAACTTGTGAAGGCGATGGCGGATGCCCCTGCGTCGCTGGACCGTCGGGGAGATGGGGAAGCGTCGGCTGGAACAGGGGAGGGGAAGGGAGAGGATGGCCCAGTCGGAGGAAGTTGGAGGAGCGGGAGGGTGTCGGAGAAGCTGCTATCCGGAACAGGGGAAGCCGCGGTGTGGACCTTGCTGGAGGTGTGCTTCACGCTTCGCGGGTGGCTCGAGGTCGGCGACAGGGACGAGTCCTCCGGCTGGATCAGAGGACGTGTGGCGAGCGGCGAACGGCAGGGGATATATGAAGCTTGTATCGCCGGAACAAACTTGTGAAGACGATGGTGGATGCCCCTGCGTCGCTGGACCGTCGGGGAGATGGGGAAGCATCGGCTGGAACAGGGGAGGGGAAGGGAGAGAGATATCCCGGTCGGAGGTGCCTCACCCTCTCACTCTCCTCGTCGCCGTCATCCTCTCCCTCTCCCTCTCCGGAACACCGTCGCCCTCGACTCACCTCGCCATCGCCGTCTCCCTCTCCCTCTCCCTGCCGTCACCCTCACCCTCTCCCTCTCGGAAACACCGCCGCCCTCGACTCGCGTCGCCGTCCTCCGTCATCCTCTCCCTCTCCGGAACACCGCCGCCCTCGAATCGCTTCACCGTCGCCATCACTCTCTCCCTCTCCTCTCCGGAACACTCTCTCCTCTACTCGCCGTCGTCGGTGGCGGGCGAGGTTACATGACAAGCCTTGAAAAGTGTCGTAGTCTTAACAAGTACGCCAAAATTAGAAATTTATAATCCGAATCACTAACTAACTACTTTTATGGGTAGATAGCAATGAGTCCGAGTTGAATCCACATGGAAAAGAAGTGTTAAGTCTAATTACCTTGTATAGTTCTAAATCAAAAGATTGATAAAGGAAATGATTTTTGGGTTTAAACTACTCTTAACTAAGATTAAACTAATTCGAAATAATAATAAGATAAATGTCCAAGAGATTTCTAATCCGTAATAAAGAACTAACTAGGTCTTCCTAGGATAAAAGCAATTCAATTACGCGTTAATGGTTTTAACTAGTCGATAGGTGAATGGCTAGAACCCCTACCGCTCAACAAAGATTCGTAAGAAGTCTTCATCGGAATGACTAACATCAACGAATGGATATTTGGTGAATAAATCAAAGTGGTTCTAGCACTTTGAGGTTGCCACATCAATAATAATAAGGAACGAATGATAAATTAAGAATATAGGTCTCAGTGGTTCTAGCACCAAGGTAGTGGTTCTATCACTCATATAATCTTAATCTAGGGTTTAGGATTCATAAACATAGATAAAACATGGTTCTATCATGAAAGCATCATGAAACGATCCCAATCTTAGCCTCTAACATGCACAAAACCTAGATCTAGGGCACAATAGAAGAAATCATTCATCCACCATGTAAATCGACACCAAAAAGATATATCAATAAAAGATTAATCCATTAAAAACCATCAAAAGAATTCATGCTCCAATCCATAGGAATTCCTAGATAGATTCTCTAATACATCATAGAAATCCCTCGGCTAGAGATTAGTTACTCATCTTAGGAAGGAGATCCGTCGATGAAGGTTGTCGCCGCGCTTCACCCATGGATCTTCCACCAAAGATCTAATCTAATTTGTGGAAAAGAAAGTAAGAGAAACCCTAAGAGATGAAGAAAATTCGGCCATCGAAGGCTCTCTCAAATCCCTCAAACAAGGTCTATTTATAAGCTTTAGACAAACCCTAACTCAGATTAGATCTTCTTCGTCCGTGAACTCAGGATCTGGATTTTGCCTGACCAAGATCGATCTCCTTGGAAAAACGGATCGATCTTCTTTGCACGGCTGACTAGAGTCTCCAGGTTCGGATCGATCTGGCTTGTCTCAGATCGATCTCGTTGAGAAGTGCTTTTATTTAACTCTCTGTCACGCCTGTGGCTGGAAAGTAGATCGATCTACTTGTATTGAGATCGATCTTCTTTGCTTCAGTTGGACTGCCTCTTGCTGGAATAGTCAGATCGATCTCCTTTGGATATCAGATCGATCTGAGTTGCGCAGAATTGCCAGAATAGCTTCGTTTTAGCACCAAACTTGACCTAACCTTTGTTGAAGGCTCTTATACCTGAAATATACCATAGACTATCAAAATAGCATTGCTCGGAGGCTAATAGGACCTAGTTAAAGGGGCGATTTATGCACTTTTCACGCGTTATCATTACAGCCGATGAGGTTGACCATGCTTGGAGGCGTGCAATGAGGAGAGGGAGACGAAAACAGAGAGGTTCACGATGGCCGGATGCGGGGAGGTGAGGACAGGGCGACGACAAGCTTCACGACGGAGAGAACAGAGAACTCGTCGGCGAACTTCACGATGGCGAGCTTCACAAGTGGGTGGCCATGTAATGCGCGTAGGCATGTGCGTACCCCAATCAGAACCAATGGATTTAAAACAGGAAAATGTTTTGACTACACATGTGAGGACCTGCCCCTCTATCCCTGTGGCTCGCTGTAGACCGCAAGAGCAATTTGGTAAATTACGCCTTGTTGGTTTGTTTCACACCCGCGTGTGCACACACTGGCCTTGTATGTGTTAGTGTTTGTTTAGAATGGCTAAGTGGACCCGGGATCGGAAGATCCCAGCTCGGGCGCGCAAAAGCTTGCCTTTGGGCAGCTGACGACCCTTGAGCGATCGATCGCATCTTGGAGCGATCGGTCGGACTCGTGAGCGAGTCGGTGGGTTTTGATCCGGGGCGAGAACGATCGATCGCTCCTCGGAGCGACCGATCGGAATCGCGTCGGTGGCTTTTCTGCTTCGCGAGGACGGCCACCGCTGGCCGTCGTTCTCCCCTGTCAGAGGGGGAGGACTTTCCCTCCCCTCCCCCAGCTTTTCCCCGCCTTCGCAGGCTTTCCCCAGGCTTTCCCTTACCCTCCTTTTCTCCTTCCCCACTTTCCTTCTTCTTCTTCTCTTTTCTTCTCTCTCGAAGCTCTGTTTTTCTCTCCCTTTACCGCCGGCGAGCTTATTCTCCTCCGTTCTCCCTCCTCCGACCATCTTTTTCGGCGTTCTAAGGCTCGTTGGATTCGTGACAACGAGAGGAAGATCCCTGAAGTAGTTTGGAGGCTTGTTGGTGATCAAATCGCGGGGAATCAGACGAGGAAAGCGCAGCTAGGTAGGGTTATACATACTTAGGTTTATTTCTGGTTTTCCCTAGATCTAGCCGTTGGATCTTGTTGATCCTTGTTTTGTTGGATTCCTTATACCTGTTAGAATTACTGATTCAAGTTTCATGTTAATCAGTTGAGATTTGAGTAGATTTTATGCATGATTAGTCTCGGATTTATGGTTTTCTGCTGTTCTTGAAGAACAGCCGGCTTGCGGCGAGTTTTCCGGCCGGCGTGTAGATGATCTTGGCTTTTGATAAACATAAGAGTTGTAGATATCTTCGTTAGCTTTCCATTCCATCTTATTTCATATTTTTTCGATTTTTGTACGATTTGTTATGAAGTTTTTTCTGGAGGGCTGCGTTGCAGCAATTAAATTGGTAAGTGAGTTGATTAGGTTTTGATTTGTAGTTTCCCGTTAATCCAACCGTTGGATGATTATGAATTTTGGATATATTAATCATGCTATATACACCTACTGGTGGCTAAGTTGGATCTTGAATCCTATGTCGTTTGAACATCGGATCGACGGGATCAATTAGCCCCTAAGTAGTGGTTTTGGGTGTTTGAATATAATATTATATTTCAGAATATAATATTATATTGTTTACTGTTCATCAGCGGTTTTCGGGGTTGCTTCCCGTTGCAGGAGTCCGCGGTTGACGGTCTCGGTACCGTCGTAATGCCGGGACCCGCTGTGGATCGGCTGGCAGCGGTTGGTAGTACCGCTGCAGCGATCCAATAGACTTATATGATGCTTGACATACTGTTGCATGCTTTGCTTCTTATTTGTGTATGTCATAGCATGCATTGTTGTTTTGTGCATTAGTTGCATTGGTTAGGGCGTGGGTGATCTTTGGGTCGCCGTCCCGAGGCTGGAAGCTCGGACTTAGCCCTAGGACCGGGGTTGGGCTGTTTGAACCCGGTTTGAATTGTGGTGTCCAGTCGATTCGATGATAGGCTTAGATGACTGACACACTTGTGGCTTGATGATTGTAGAGGTCGTGTCGGCCTTGAGTCGGGTGCTGAGGTGTAGCCGGTGTCCCACTGTGCGGACCCTGGGGTAGAGGAGTTGCCTACCCAGCGGTGCCTTTTTCCCGCCTGCAGTGTCGTTCCCTGTAGTTGTGTGTTCACCAGTGTTGTTCCTCTGACTGATGGCTGCTCCTGGGCCTCAGGGACATGCGATGGGGTTATGGGACCCCTGTATACACCCAGGTCCTACTTGAGGGCGACACTGTTGCGTTTCCCTCTTCCTTCTGTGTGTCGTAGTGTAGATCCCTACTGAGCTTAGTGGTCACTCCTACCCGGGCTGCGTTTTGCAGGTGCATGCGTCAGTTCTTCCTCCGTGGCCCCTACCGGGCAGTTGGTCGGCGGCGCCTGGTGGACTTTGAGAGGTGGCGATATTTACTATTTTTACCCTTATGTTAGATAGTCTCCTACGGGAGTAATGTTGTATTCGAATCTTCCCCTCTCCGAGGATATGTATATTAAACACTTTGAGCTTATAATCTGTAGTTCGAGGTTTTGCTAATTAATGTTGTTTTAATTGGGGGTTTTTGATGATTTGCTAAGGAGACCAATAGGTTAGAGGGAACCCTCGCCAGCTTTGTTTTTCGCGTTTTGTAGGTTCCGGTTCACGTCGTCCGGCTCGGTTGGGCTTTCGCGGGTCGGGGCGCGACAACACATGCTGACGTCAGGACCCTGTTAAATGCAACCACCCTCTCATCTTCAACTCACTGGCGGCCACCTACCACCCTCTGATCTGGGCGTCGAAGAGGTTGCAGTAACGGAGGCCACTGCCTGGGCGTCGAAGAGGTAGCGGTGGCAGCAGCGGTGCTAACTCTTCTTTCGCTGGGTTCGATGTCGGCGTCCTCCGGCAACGGAGGCGATGGCGGAGGACGTCGCTGTACTTGAGCGCCGACGTGGCTGCGAACACGGCGTCGATCTGGGCGTCGAAGAGGTTGCATGGCAGAGGTCAGGTGAACTGGATGTCGGTGTACTCGCTCGACGCTCGAGCTCGAGTTGCTCGACGCCCGGCCGACCTCGGAGAGGAACTGCGACCTCTTCTACCCCACCGAAGAGAAGGTCTACGACATCCAGTTCACCTCAGGGCCTCAACGGCGAAGGCCTCGGCAACGGCGGAGGCGGGCTAAATCCGCATGGCAGATGTCTTCGCAGTGGAGGAAGGGTATTTTTGTCCTAAAAAAAATATTTTGGCTTATCATGTAAACAAACACAAAAATGGACTGGTTTTGTAAATTCGAAAGTGAAATGGATTTTAAAAAAAAAACTCAAATTTTTACTAATGTAAAATTCTATAGACCACGTTCGCTCAGCTTATGTTTGGGAGTCGGCAGGTCGATTATATGACTATTGGGTGCACTTCATCTCTTCCAAGTAAGAACTAAGACCACGACTGTTTCGTGGGTTATTATATGATCAGTGGATATAATCTTTCGGAAGATTATATCCGGGATATATATTCCAGGAGATGCTAAGGCCGGGGTTAGACCCTTCTCTCTCGTATTTGAAAAGTAGTAAGATAAGGTGGGAAAAGATATAATCAAAGATCTAAAACTCTTTTTCTTTAGTCCTAACAATCTCATCTTACAGGACTACATATCTCAGCTCTCCCATAGATTATTTAATCTCACGTACATGAGCTATGTCTCTGTTACTCAAAAATTGTATCCGAGATGGATATGTGGTCGCTAGGCATGTGAGGTATGCCAACCGTCGCACATGGATGATCAAAAGGGTGTGTGAGTTCAGCTGTGCCTCAATTAAGAGGACTTTGTGTAAAACTTAAGTCTAATGGAAATGTGGATATTTGTGGATTTTTGGATGATGGTGGCTAAGAACAGGAAGATTGCTATCACAATGTTACTCTAATCCTAAATTGAACGATAGACTACTCCTAAGGACGGTTGCGCTACTCCTAGAGTAAGTTGATCTACTCCTAAGAAGTGTTTGAGCTACTTTTAAGGTTTAAATGCTACTTCTAAATGGAAGGCAAGCAAGTAATAAAGCAAATAAAAACTAATTACTTACTTCCATTGAACATCAACGGGGAGTTACAGCTCTGATGAAAGCTCCTACGAGTACAAGCTAGAAGAAATTATAATAGCTAAAGCTAGAAAAGTAGTAGTAGAAGTCTGGATGTGTCGGGGGCTTTCCTCTGCTTTGCCTTCAACCTTTTATACTTCGAGCCACCGCCTCCACTGCCTCGATGTGGATGTTGCTAGCCATCCTCCACAACCAACCACCCACGATCATTCATGGTTCATCATGGGTCAGATCCCGTTGCCATCTTGCTACGTGGCCCAAAGATAACCGTTTCTCTGTTTTCTCGCTCCGCCTCCCACGCCTTCGTTTTAGGAGATTTTGTAGATCGTGGTGAGAATCCGACTCCTTATGTTGTCTCGACCTTGGATCCATTACCCGACTTTCTGTGTCACCTCAACCTCTCAGTTGTCTCATCTCCTTGGCTTCGAACCTCGACCCAGGGGTTACTTGGTTTATATGTCATCTCGAGTCTCGACCTCGGGGTTACTCGGTTTATATGTCATCTCGAGTTTCGACCTCGAGATTACTCGGTTCTCGACTTTGGGTCTCTATATATTGCTTCGATCTCGGGGTCATGTGACTTTATTATGCTTTGGCCTCGAGATCTTCATATCAATCTCGACATCCTTCTCGAGGTCGCTCAGGTTCGACATTGGTGTCTCACGTCACTTGTCTATCGTGGCGTGATAGGGTGACTATGTGCCTTGGTTAACACTCTATCGAATCGCTTCGTCATAATGATGAAGGCGGTGTGATGATGAGGTTTGAACTCGAATGTCGAGCAGCATTTAATGCATGTCTTCCTTTATTGGTCGACGACTCTGTTTCCGTGCGATCCCGTAGGCGACGGTTCCACTAGCGTCGACATCGATTCGTCCACGTGTCATACATGTACGGTGTTGTGGGTACGCTGATTATGACCTATTGGATGGGTGCCATGTGTCAGTCTCGATGATGAATATTCCCCGATTGATACTCTCAGCAATAGTCTCCGAATAAGAGTGTTTGTATGATATATTGTTTGCTTAGAAGTGCCCAATGGGCTGGGACCAGTTACAAAGTACCTATAAAACAAAACTCGTCCCATCACCATCGGACCAGCGCAGGCTTTCCTGGGAGAGAACTTTTCCACTTTAAACCGAGACAAGCGTTCCATATATTGTTTTGGCAAGCAATAAATGATGCTGATATGTTGCCGACAAGCATTTGTCTTGACTAGTTGGAACTCAGACGAGGAGCCTGCTGGCCGTCGGCAGCTGCTGTCGGCCGCCAGCTTGGTCAGGTTTGATAAGCACATTGGTTGGTTAATTCGAGGACTTTCTTGTTTGAATAAACTGAATAATATAACTGTTGACGTAGAAATCTTTGTATTGATCGGCAGAGTCAAAATTAATCAAAATCATAGACGTGTTTAGATTCAACTCATTCAAACACTCAGTTTGAACAGAAGTGTTGAAGCTACAGAAAAATGAAAAGTGTGGAAAATAGAAGATGAGAAGTGGTGACAAAATGAATGATGAGAAGTAATAGAAAATGAGAATAATGGGTGATGAACTATGCTAGAACTACTCCTATGAGTGATAGATTTACTCCTCTGAGTGATAGGACTACTTAAAACTACTCCCATGAGTGATAGAACTACTCCTATGAATGAAAGCTTCATTGATGATTACATTGATGAAACTTTGGAATTTGGAAAACTTATGAACACGAAGCTTGTAGTTTTTTGAAATTTTCTTTCGATCGGTCCAAAAACCAACTCATTTGGACATGTTATCAGAAAGTTATAACCGAAAAAGTCGACCACATTGACGACTATTATTAAAATAATCGACCAAAATCTGGCCAATTGGAATTTGGCATATGGGAATCGACCATCTTTTGGACGATTGGAAATTCAGTCATTATTTACCATTTTACCACTGAACACTTTGACTATCAATTGGATACATTAAAAATGGAATCTGAAAATCTTGTCAACAAGAAAGTTGTAGATCATTTCGTCCTTTTTTCAATGGTTCAAGAATTGTCCAATTTGAATTTTGGATGTAAAAGTTATGGTCAAAATACTTCAGTTAAGTCAAAGCTAAAATATGAAGACCATTTAATGGCAATATTTACAAAATTGACATTGATCTTGTCAATCGCCAAAATGACTTTAAGACATTGTTATATTTATGGCTAACATTTTGCTCCCCGATCTTTATGAAAATAGAAATTTTTGTAAAGACCTTATTCTGTTGACCAATTGGGTGATTCTGTTGACCAATTTAGTTATTCTGTTGGCCAATTGGACGATTTTATTGACCAATTAGGAGATTCTGTTGGCCAATTGGATGATTCTGTTGGCCAATTTGGTTATTTCTGTTGGCCAATTGGATGATTTTATTGGTCAATTGAGTCATCCATAAAGCATATTTTATTAGCCATTCGTCCAATATACTTGTTTCATGGCGAATGACGATAGGCCCAGATGAATCGGCCAAATCACTTATCACTTGAGCCTCTACATTCAATATTGGTCAATCGGTCAGAGCCTATTGTTGGTCGGCCAGCATGTCAGACCAATACCCCCAATTGATTAACATTTGAAGAAAACATATACATATGTTGATTTTTACTATTCGTTGGTTGACCAACATATATATATATATATATATATATTTGTTGGTTGGCCAAGCTACTGGGCCATTTATGCTAGTTGGCCTCGTTTCATTTTTTTTTAGCAAACATTGGTAAGCCATGCATGTCAAAAATTGTTTTTTTTTGTTGATCATTGTTGATCATCACGTTAACATTGTTGATCATTATTGATCTTTTTTTTTCTTTTCTTTTTTTGCAACGCTTCAACACAGGGCTCCACCGGGCGTGTAAAAAAATATTGACGAGGAAATCTTACCGTAAACCGGCAATGGTCAAACTAGTCAAAATGTCAAAATCAGAGACGTGATAAGGTTCAACTCCTTCGAATACTCAGTTCGAACAGAGGCGTCAAATTAAATGAAAAATATGATCATACTTAATTAAGCTATATTTAAATAGATAACAGTAAAGAAAACTAAGATAACTGACATTAATCTTAGAATAAGCCTAATTAAACAAGGAAAACAAAGAAAAGTATTGTTAAACTAATTAAATCTAGGTTATCCTTATATTAATCCTACAATCGGAAAGAACAGAAATTACTTGAACTAATTAAATCTAGATAATCTATATGTTAATCTTACAATCAGAAAGAACAGAAATTACTTAGATTAAACTAGCTTATCTTAATCTAAAGATTAATCTAAACTAATTAATCCTAGAATAAATGTGAGGACCTGTCCCTCTACTCCTGAGTCGACCGTCCGGGTCAGGCTCGTGGCTCGTTTGCTTGTTTCGCGTCGAGCGCGTGATCCGGTGGATCGTATTGTTTTGTGGGCCGCAAGTGCAATTTGGTAATTTGTGCATTGTCGGTTTGTTTCACACCCGCGTGTGCACACATTGATCGTGTTTGTATTAATGTTTGATTAGAACGATTAGGTGGACCCGGGATCGGATGATCCGGGCTTGGGCTTGTGTTCTAACCCAAGTCTAGTTTTCTGTACCAAAATGATCGATCATTCCTTACTAGAAGGATTGATCATTTAGTACCAGAAAATCAAAGTGCATCATCATGAAGGATTGATCTTTCTTGAGGAAGGATCGATCATTCATAAGGCGGTTCGTCCATCTATAAAACAGACGCCATCCCCCTTCTTTAATCTCTTTTGGAATCCGCCATTCTTGAGCTCAGATCCGGCGATATTTGGAAGAGATTGAGGACGATCCTTGGCTCAGCAGCACGGATTGAAGCTGCTTTTGTCTAGGTAGGGATCCTACCTACTTGGAATCTGATTTTTTGGAAGTTTTGGGTTTGTCTTGTGATCTTTTGAGTAGATCTACTTGTATGCATGTTGGTTTTCAGTGCAAGTACCGGTTTTGGACTCGTCGTCCTTCGTACTACCAGATCCCAGAGTTTTGTGGGATTTGGTAGAGTTTTCCAGCAGTATTTCTCTTCGCCCGGGACGCCGGAGAACCCATTAGGATCGATCATTCCTGAGGAATGATTGATCATTCTGGGGGCGTCATGCCTGGCCCGTGCATGATCGATCATCTGGTGAAGATTGATTGATCATTTCTTGGCTGGCATAGACGGGTCCCAGGTCACGATGATGATCGATATTTATCGATCACTCTGGAGGAGATGATCGATCATTTTTTGCTTGACCGTGATGTTCACACTAAAAGATCGATCATTGCTTGGAAATGATCGATCCTTTGGTGACATGGAGGTGTTTTCAATGGCTTTTGCCCGCGGGGCTTCGCATGTACGGGTTTTCTTTACCGCTTTATACCTTGTACCTATACTTAAGTATGTTAGCCCCATATTGAGGGGTAGTGGCGAACCGGGAGAGTGATGACTCTCGGAATGTGTAGAATAAACGGGCTGGTTGCCCTTCCTGCTTTCGTTAGCCTAGCATGGAGGGGTACGTCAAGGGCATAATTATGTTGTATTGATAACCGTGTTTGTCAGGGTTGTTTCCCGTTGCAGGTTTTCTTTGTGAACTGGCTGGCAACTGGTGGTGTTACCGCTGCAGCAGTTCCTTGACTTACTTACCTGTTCACCACCCCGAGTCGGCAGCGTGCCGAGCCCAGACCCTGCTTTATATTATCACATGTGTTGCATACATATCTGTTTTCCCTACGTGTGTTCATAGCATGCATATGATTGTGCATTAGATGCATAAGGATAGAGCATGGGCGATGGGTTGATCGCCGATCCGATGCTTTCGGGTAGCTCAGATTTAGCTCTAGGACCGTGGCGGGTAGCGTGGTCCAGGATTTGATGGTAGTGTTCAGTCGATCTCAATGATAGGGTTAGATGACTTGAATACTTGTTGATAGAGGTTTAGAGGTCGTGTCGGCCTCGAGTTGAGTGTTGAGGTGCAGCCGGTGTCCGGTGATCTATGTCTCTTGAGTAGAGGTTGTGCCTACTCAGCGGTGTCGGTCCCCGCCTAGCAGTGTCGGTTTCTTACTTGTGAGGCAGCAGTGTTGGTTTCCTGCTTACTGAGGGTGACCCAGCATGTGACCAGTTCTTGTGGAAGCCCATGATTGAGGCCCTCAAGGACATACGGTGGGGTTATGAGGCCCCTGTGTACACCCAGGCTTTGCTTAAGGATGATACCGTTGTGTTCCCTCCTTCTTTGTGTGAGTCGTAGTGTAGTTTCCCTGCTGAGCTTAGTTGCTCATTCCTATTCAGGTTGCGTTTTGCAGGTGCAGACGTTAGCTTCTCTTCGGTGGCCCCTACCGGGCAGGTGTTTGGTAGCGCGACGGCGTCTGGCGGTGTTTGAGGAGCGGTGATCATCAGTTGAGCCTTTTTGCTATAGTTAGCCTCCTACGGGAGTGTGATGTATAATTTACCCTCTTCGAGGAGTTTAATGAATTGAATTATTATATTATATTTGTTGAGGTTTCTTTAATTTATGCTTTAATGAGGGTGCTTGAGGATTGTTTAGGGTAGCAAGTAGATTAGAGGGAACCCTCGCAAAAATTTTTCGCACTTAGTTAAGTTCCGGTTCGCGTTTTCCGGCCCGGTTGGGCCTTCGCGGGTCGAGGCGGGACAATAAATCTAGATTAACCCTATAGTAATCCTAAGGTAATCTACCGGAGAAGAAAGAAACTAAGGTTATTTAAACCATACTAATTAAATTAATCTAAGAAAGCAGTAAAGAAGAACAGTAAAGAACAGAACTATCTCCATTAAAAATAACTTACAAGTACAAAAGGAACGCAGGAATCCATGCTTGAAAGCTGGTTACAAGAGTGTCGGAGAGAGTACAGTAGTGAAAGGAAGGCTATTTATATCTAATGAACTAATAACTGCTCTCGCCTTTAGTGGTTATGGCACAAGTGTAGGAGATCATGTTGTAACTGCGCCACAACTGATCCTTCCATGTTGAGTTATGGGTTGGTGATCACACATGGCCGATGATCCTTCATTGCACACGCCATGATTACGTTGGATTACTTATCGTTACTTGTCCACGTCATACTTGCATATGTTTTATGAACCTAATTGGCACATGTTTTAATAGCTTCTGCCGATAGCTTTGACTGACTTGCTTCATCATGACCTTTGGTCGATCATCTTCCTTTACCTACTTCATACTTATTTTTGGTCGATGATTTGGCTTCATGGTTTATGGATGATGCTTCGTCCCTACACATCAACATATGATCGCCCATTTGGGCGATGGTTTGCATCCGGACGATGAAACCATGTACTCATCGGTCATCGGTTATTGCTATTTTGCTTACGTGTCCGTCATTAATTTTTTAGTCATTATTTTAGCTAACAATAACATTCCTATGTAGAATATGTACCATTTTACTTTATTGCTGGTGAGAAAGAAAGAATGATGGGGTGAACATTATTACATTCCTACCATAAATTTGTGTCTCCAGAACTCCCTAATTTTAATTTTAATCTTTCCTGTACAGTCCATAGCATTTCTAAATTTCTGAATATATTTGGTGAAATGTAATAACTCCAACAAATCTAATACTGGCATATTTGGGCTAAGCGGTCATAACCACAAATTTTAATCTTATTATGATAATAAATCCAGACGGACTTAATTTGGAATGTTAAGCCCAAATTAAAATCCAAAAGACCTTACTACCCCTATTTTCTCTCTCATCTCTCTCCTCTCCAAAATAATGGCTAAACAATTAATGACGGACACGTAAGCAAAATAGCAATGACCGATGACCGATGAGTACATGGTTTCATCGTCCAAATGTAAACCATCAGCCAAATGGGCGATCATATGTTGATGTGTAGGGACGGAGCATCGTCCATAAGCTATGAAGCCAAATCATCGGCCAAAGATAAGTATGAAACATGTAAAGGAAGATGATCGACCAAAGGTCACGATGAGACAAGCCAGTCAAAGCTATCAACCATAAGCAATTAAAACATGTACCAATTAGGGTCATAAAACACATGCAAGTATGACGTGGACAAGGAACGATAAGTAATCCAATGTAATCATGACGTGTGCAATGAAGGATCATCGACCACGTGTGATGACCAACCCAGAACTAAACTTGGAAGGATCAGTTATGGCGCAGTTATAGCACGATCTCCTACACTTGCGCCATAACCACTAAAGGCGAAAGCAGTTATTAGTTCATTAGATATAAATAGCCTTCCTTTCACTACTGTACTCTCTTTGACACTCTTGTAACCAGCTTTCAAGCATGGATTTCTGCGTTCCTTTTGTACTTGTAAGTTATTTTTAATGAAGATAGTTCCGTTCTTTATTGTTCTTCTTTACTGCTTTCTTAGATTAATCTAGTCAGTATGGTTTAAATAATCTTAGTTTCTTTCTTCTCCAGTAGATTAACTTAGGTTTACTGTAGGGTTAATCTAGATTTATTCTAGGATTAATTAGTTTAGATTAATCTTTAGATTAAGTTAAGCTAGTTTAATCTAAGTAGTTTTTGTTCTTTCCGATTGTAGGATTAACATAAGGATAACCTAGATTTAATTAGTTTAACAATACTTTTCTTTGTTTTCCTAGTTTAATTAGGCTTACTCTAAGATTAATGTCAGTTATCTTTAGCTTTCTTCACTATTATCCAGTTAAATATTTGTTTAATTAAATCTGATCACATTTTCCATATAATTTGACAACTCTGTTTGAACTGAGTGTTCGAAGGAGTTGAACCTTATCACGTCCCTGATTTTATCTAGTTTGATCATTGCCAGTTTACGATAAGATTTCCACTTCAACAATCACATCTTTCAAGCTATTAGGGTTCTACAACCAGATTTTCATTGCTAGCATATGTGAAAAAAGTACAACTATAGAATAGACACCATCACAAGAATCCTTTTCTAATCGAAACCTGGTACACATATAATTCCCGCTTCCATTTGAATCCCAGGTGCCAGGAGACAGTACTGGAAAGGGTAAGCAGCCAGTCGAGTCTGGCTCGCAGGCAACACCCTGTGTCACGTCCACGGTTAGCTCCGAGGAGGGTCAGTCATCAAGAAAGAAGAACGGAAGGCCCTGGGAGATCAATGGCTTGGCAGTGCTTTCAATGCGCCTCCGAGCTTGCCCTTCGTGCTCCCACCTTTGCATCTGAGGAGAACCAGGCTCCCGCACCCCCAGCGGATCCATAACAGCGGCGTCAATGGATCCGCTGGCGCATGGTCGACCCGCATGGTCTTTGTTGAAGCAGAAGATTGGAGCGCTCAGTAAAACTCCTTACTTCCTTGTTGCTCATACTTCTCCATTGTGTGTGTTTTTATAAGCTGGTTTGTGCATATATGGAAGTTTCTTGAATTCCTTGATAAGGTGTAGAGTTGAGCCTTTCAGGGTTTTAATCTATCTTATAAAGTCATGTTTTGTAAATCACATGCTGAGTCATATGTCACATCATAATCAATTTTTGACGTGATGTACACATGGTGAACGTTGGTTATTAGAGAGAGAGAGAGGGGATGGGTGGTTAGGCGTGTCAGATGACACAGGGCCCACCTAGTGTTGTATAGGTGGAGAAATGCGATTTTTTAGGCTCTGACAGATAGATGGTGGCTGGATGGAGTTGGTATTTAATGTTGGGTTTGAAGTTTTGATTTCAGTATCGGACTCGGTCCAAACAAAAATTCGATATGTGTCGTTGGTTATTGTTGGTTACGGTAGTTTCAGGCTTTGTTTCAGTGGTTTCGGTATCATGTGACAAATCCTGACATGTTTCGAAATTTCTAATAGGAATCTGCAAAAACTTCAAACTATGCTTCGGACGTGATCATGCATTATCTTGCAAGTGAGGCCGAGCTAAACTTCAAACTACTCGAAATGAACAGACGCTGCGATTCAGAAAATCCGGAACTGGTCGGGTTCCGTGGATAGGCCAAGCCAAACGCTTGAATGAGGGAATTCGGAATCCGACATTCCTCTCATCCGCCTCGTTCAACCCATCCTACACGATCCAAACACACCCTAGGACCGCCCCGTCCAGCCCAATATTTTTCAGAGCCCATGGACCAGGCTTAGTAAAAAAGGGGGCCCGAAATTATAGTTAGGGCCAGGCTTGGTATTCACCAGGCAACAGTCCAGGCCCTCAACTTGAAACCCGACCGCTGACGACAGATCAGACCCGGCCCTGACTTTTCTGATCCGCATCTGATTGTTGGACCTTAACTTGGATTCTAAACATATCAGACCCGACCCGATAAACTCAATACCGCTTCCGGAATCTTCTGAACTCTCCTGGAACTCACTTCCGCCCGACTCGCATCCTCCTCGCTCTTGTGAATAAATAAATCATTCGCCATGGAAACAAAGAACCGCTCAAGGAAGCAGCCATGGCGGACGCCTTCTTGGGCCACCCCTTTCGCCGTCTCCTCTGGAGCCCTCATTGGCCCGCTGTGGCGGCGTCATCCGCCGCCCCTCTGGACTGGCTCGAGACGTCCTCGTCCCATATCCTCAAGGTCAACGTCCCAGGCAAGCCAATCCCCATCCCTCTCCGATCTCCTTTCCTTTCTAGTTATAGATAGTTCCGGGAATCTTGCATGATTCAATGCTTTGATTAATTAGGGTTCGGGAAGGATGAGATTAAGGTGCAGCTGGAGGAGGGCAACGTGCTCCACATCGCCGGGGAGGCGAAGAGGGAGGAGGAGAAGCCCAAGGAGGCGGTGTGGCACGTGATGGAGCGGGGGGAGAAGGAGGGGTTCGAGCGGCGGGTGGCGCTGCCGGAGAACGTGAGGGCGGACCACATAAAGGCGCACGTGGAGAACGGGGTGCTCACCGTCGTCGTGCCGAAGGAGCCCGCCCCGGTGAAGCCCAAGCCCCGCGCCATCCCCGTCTCCAGCAAGCTCTGATGCTGCTCCAATGTTCTGCTGATGAGTAACAAGTTATATGTGAATAATTTGGATTTGAATGCTATTATAAATCTCTCTTTTTCCATGATTAAGTGGTGGAAAAATCTATCGCCTTCGCTTCTAGATCTGCAGACAGTGATAAAATTAAATGGTTTTATGCTGTTTTTAGGGGAAATTATAGATATTTGATTCTGGCATCTTGTCAAGCATGAAACTTGCCTTCTTTCTTATGGATGGGAATCAGCAGTAATTGATGTGTCATTTGGCAATGATGAAGCTTGCTGCTAAAAAAAAGTGAGAGTTGGGGGTGTATATGAATCGCTTCTACTATGAGTCTTTTTTATTTTTAGTTTTTTAGTTTTCCTTTCTAAGTTTGAAATAGATGGAATACCGATATATCACAGAAATGCGGCTGCAAGAGAGTGTAATGAGATAAAGCACGTCTGAACTCCGTCTATATATTCAAATATTTTATTTATAATTTTATATAAGTAATTTTAATGCTCATATATTTTTTTACTTTATCTATTATATAAATTTATCATATCCTCGATTCAAACGATCGTTATAAAAAAAAAACGAGTCATTGTTCACAGAGGAGGTGAGAAGAGCCTTCATAACCGATCAAAACGCTGTCAGTTGCTCTATTCTATCTTTTTACGGTTCAATTTGTCTATACAATAAGCAAACAGGAAAGCAAAGATGATTGGGTAGGCAGGAAGAAGAACGATCCCGACCGTCCATAGCCAATCATCATGAAAACAAAGCTGTCTTGTAACTCGTAAAAAGAATTTGGCATCTAATTAGCTTCTCCGGAAGGAAGAAGAAGAAAAAGAAGATATCAAATTGATGTATTGGGATGGTAAGAGATAATTTACGGTCCGCTCAGTTCCTTATAAGAGCATTCTCAGCAGCTTTTCTATCCCTATCCCTACTTTAAAGTGATTTTATGTCATTACTAATATAGGGAATCACTTTTTAACTTGTTCAATCAACAGATTCCATATATTGATTCCCTATATCACTTAAAAACTTTAAAATTTAAAATTTCAATCATTTTTTTAATGACTTTCAATATATATATATATATATATATATATCAAAATCGCGCGGAAGGTATTAGATATTGCTTAGATCAATTATCGAGAGAGCTAGTGCTCGATTTTGGTATCAGAGCCATGTTTGAGTAGTGTCGAGTAGTGTGTAGATTTCATTAGAGCAAGATGTGATTACTAGTAGTATTGGTGTTTATGTTCTTGTTTACTACGATTTCGTTCTATGAGTTTTATACTGCTTTTGTGGATCGTCATCCAAGCCGCGTTTGGCACCGGTTGCTAGAGTTAGCGTTAGGGTAAGTATTCGATGGCAGACGAGCAAAAGCCTATATTGATTCATAGCGAAACCTTAGTAAGCAAGAAACCTGCACCAATACTTCTTCTGGTTCATCTTACTTTAATTAAGTCTACCCACCTCGAGTAATCATGGCTTCAACTTCTCTTCGGAAAATTAATTCACGAAAAGATAAAAAATTAAAAAATGCCCAATTGGCTGAATTTCCCTCTGATTTAGAAGCTCTCAATAACTGGGCAATACCTGATGTCCCCAATAGGGATATCTACAAAATCAGAATTTTAGACTTAAAATCTTTGATAGCTATTAAAACTGTTGAGAAAACTGTCACAGTAGATCAAGATGATCAAACAATGAAGCTTCTTTCGGAAGAAGATTTAGAACCTTATATGGACAAATATAACTACATTCATATAGGACTAATTCAAGTAGCCTATAAACCGTTAACATTACAGGGATTAAATGCCTCAATTCTTTCCTGTTTAAGAGATGCCCGTTGTCTTAATTGGCCTCAATCCCTAATGGGAATTATGGAAACAAGTCTTAGTCATGGACCTGTTTATTTCAATGTTTATCCCAATTTAAGTCTGTCTCTGACGGATCCTAATATCCTTGAAACTGTTAGTATTAACATTAAGACACATGGATATGAATTTTTACCTCAATCAGAAACTATAGCTATCGTCTATAGAATTCATTTTAAGGTTCTTAGTACCTTAGCCCCTAAGGCAAAACAATATACTTTACCAGGGAAAACAGTTTTAATTGAAACTTACCTGCTTTCCTCACATATTGCTACTAATAGACAGATTAGATGGAATGAAGTTAATTTTCCTGAAAATTGGTTATTAACGAATGCTGTTCCACCTCGACCTATTGTTAATCAACAAGTTGATCAGATATCTCAAACGGATGATGGTGAAGTCACCATAACTTTTGATCCTAATAGAACCATTAAATTTACTGACATTACAACTTCATCTAGAAAATCGGTTTCCCGAAATGGAACCCCAATCCAGGCCATTAGAATTTCTGAGTCTCAAATTCCCCATGGGATTTATGAAAAGGGATCAAATGATTCCGAAATGAGTTTTCAGTTGTAGATGGATTTTAGACCTAACAGTCCCCTTAGGAGATACCTCAATGAGGAATTTCAACAGTTGTATAATAAGCAATTTCGTGATTGGTTTTTTGTAACCTTTAATGAGGAACAAAGAAATTCTTATAAAGAATTATATTATAGTGAATTAGAAGCTAAGAATCAGATCCAGTTCTTTGCTCCTTGGTTTTACAATCATTATGCTGATGAGAAAGCTGATGAAATTAATGCCATTATTGATCAAATTGCCGAAGATCATAACTCAGGAGAAATTGCTAAAGAACATGACCCTCCTGCGAGAATAAATGTTATTGAAGAACATTTAAAGAGTTGGAAAACAGTTGAAGGAGTACAAAAGAGATCTTTGTATCCTCCTACTGAACCGCTAAAATTAGAAGGTATTTCTACCTCTAATCTTGAAGCTACTACGTTTATTAAACCTGTAGAAACTATAGATGAAACAATTAAAGAGTTGAATAAAATCTTTAAACAAAATAATTATACTAATGTTTATTCCCAAGTTCTTGGTCAACAGCTAACTCGTGTTGAACAAACAATTGATAAACTTGTTACTAAACTTGGTGAACTAATCCCTACTCTTCATTTGGCTAAAGATAAAGCAGTCAAACTGCATACAAAACCTTCTGTGAAACCTAATGTTGACATTTCAAATTTTAAATTAGGAAAAGAGTTAACTGAAGAAGTAATAGATTCTCTCAGTAAACAATTAACTCAAACTAAATTACAAGTTCTTAATACTGTGACTGACAATCAGATTGAGCATACTGATTCTGAGTTAATAACTCTTGAAACTGAACAACAGTTCCAAACTGTAAATAAAATTGAGCACAGACCGCGTAATTTAGAAAAATTCTATTACAAAAGACCTTCTCCTGTAGATCTTTTGTTTGAAGAAAATGATACTTTCTTACAACAAGATTATTCAGGTCGTAATATTTATGAATGGAACATTGATGGCATGAGTGATCATCAAGTTCTTAATATGGCACATCGAATGATGATGTATGCTACTATTTGTCGTAATAATGGTAATACTGATCAGCAAGTTGCATCTTTTCTTACTTGCGGATTTACTGGGAGTCTTAAAGGTTGGTGGGATAATTATCTGCAACCTGATCAACGCACTGAAATTCTTAGTGCAGTCAAAATTGAAAATAGTCAACAACAAGCGGATGCTGTTTACACGTTAGTTTTGACTATATTAGACCATTTTACTGGTAACATTACTGGTCAGGGGGAGAGAATAAGAACCCTTTTACAAAACCTCCGATGTCCTACTCTCACTCATTTCCATTGGTATAAAGATGTGTTTCTTACTAGAGTTATGCAACTCACTGACGCTCATAGTAGTCATTGGAAGTCTAAATTTATAGATGGTTTACCTAATCTTTTTGATGAACGTGTTCGCAATTATATGCGTGAACAGAATGGTGGTGTTATACCCTTTGATGCGTGCACTTATGGAGGTTTAGTTAATGCTTGCATTCATGAAGGTTTGAATTTATGTAATGATATTAAACTCAAACATCAATTGAAAGCTCATAAGCTTACTGAAAGAAAACAGCTAGGTGAATTTTGTGAACAATTTGCTTTTGATGAACCACGCAAAATTAAGCCACCTCAGGAAATAGATGAAAGAAGTAGAAAACCTTTTGTTAAAAAGAAATTTGTGAAAAATAAAACACAAAAGAATACTCAGAAGCGTCCTAAAGCTGATAGGAGTAAAGCAAAATGCTTTAAATGTGGTAAAATTGGTCATTACGCTAATCGTTGTTACACTAAGAAAAAGATTAATGAAATGGAAGATGAAGGATTAAAGAAATCCTTATACAAAGTAATGATTTGTAATACTGATTCTGAATCAGAGGAAATAACTTCTCCCTCTGAGGATGACTCTTCAGATGAAGAATATGATAAAGAATCTAAGTGTAACCAGTGCCGAAATCATGATGATAAAGATTATTGGATAAAAATGGCTGAAATGAATAAACTTTCGATTAATATGATTTCTATTGATAAAGAATTTGTAGCTCAATTATTAACTGAAGGAGATATCTCTTCTGATTTAAAAACTAAGTTAATTGATCTTTGTCTCAAAAGCAATCAAAAGATTGAAGCCCCTCGAATTGATAATACATATAGGCTCTCTGAGGTTTTAAAACGACGACAGGAAAAAACTGTTAAATCTTTATCCTTAGCAGAACTTAACCGAGAAGTTAATAATCTTAAAGATGAAATTAAACTTTTGAAAGAACAAAATACTTATATCTTCTCTTATTTCGAAGCTAAAGATTTAGAGGCAGATTCCTCTAAAAAACCCGAGACAAATAAACAGGATGAGATTGGTCAATATTCTAGTCCTCCTAATCAATTCCTTGTCCAACTTTTACATCAGGTTACAACTCAAAAATGGTATGTTAATATCACTTTAGTTCTGTCAGAACATGAGGTAATTTCTAACCTAATCGCATTAATTGATAGTGGTGCTGATCTGAATTGTATTCGTGAAGGAATTATTCCTTCCAAATTTTTTGAGATAACCACTCAGACTATCAGTGGCGCTAGTGGTAATAAATTAGAAGTTAATTTTAAACTTCCTAATGCCTATGTCTGTCTTCAAGACATTTGTATTCCGACTCCTTTTGTTTTAATCAAAAATCTATCTCAACACCTAATACTTGGGACACCATTTCTTCATAAAATTATGCCTCTTGATCGGGTTGATTCGTCAGGAATAAGTGCTAACTATAAAGGTTCTCCTATTACTCTGTCCTTCATTACTGAACCACACACAAGGATTCTGAATGAAGTTAAAGATATTTTGCTCAAAGAAACTCAAATAAATTTTCTAAAAGAAGAAATTTCTTATGTTCAAATTCATCAGCACTTGCAGAATCTGCCATAAAAGATTTAATTGATCGAATTGATAAACAGTTTCAACAATCTGTTTGTGGCACTGTTCCAAATGCTTTTTGGGATAGAAAGAAACATATTGTTGAATTACCTTATGAGGAATCCTTTGATGAACGCAATATCCCAACTCGGGCACGTCCCTGCCAGATGAATCAAGAATACCTTGATTTATGCAAAAAAGAAATTGCTTCTCTTATAGAGAAGAAGTTAATTAAAAAATCATACTCCCCATGGAGTTGCACCGCCTATTATGTCAATAATAATGCTGAGAGAGAACGTGGTGTTCCTCGTTTAGTCATCAATTATAAGCCTTTGAATAAGGTGTTTAAATGGATACGATATCCTATCCCTAATAAAAGGGATTTGCTCAATCGAATTTATCGAGCAAAAATCTTTTCTAAATTTGATTTAAAATCAGGATATTGGCAAATTCAAATTCATGAAAAAGATCGCTATAAAACAGCTTTTACTGTACCATTTGGTCATTACGAATGGAACGTTATGCCCTTTGGTTTAAAAAATGCTCCTTCCGAATTTCAAAATATTATGAATGATATTTTTATTCCTTATACAAATTTCATTCTATCTTACATTGATGATGTACTTATCTTCTCTGATAATATTGATCAGCATGTGAAACATTTAGAAATTTTTCGTCAACTAGCCATTCATAATGGATTAGTTATATCTGCCCCAAAAATGAAACTCTTTCAGACGGAGATACGATTTTTGGGTCATAATATTGGCAAAGGAACAATTGTTCCTATTGATCGTAGTATTGAATTTGCCTCTAAATTTCCTGATGTTATCACTGATACTAATCAGTTACAGCGTTTCTTGGGAGCGTTGAATTATGTTTTCGATTATTATAAAGATTGGGCTCAAGATACTGCTATCCTTTATAATCGTTTGAAAAAGAATCCTACTCCTTGGACGGATGACCATACCAATGCTGTTCGTCTAATTAAGACTAAAGTAATTAATTTACCTTGTACACATCTGCTTAATCCAGAGTGTCAAAAGATTGTCGAAACGGATGGTAGTAATATTGGCTATGGAGGGATTCTTAAACAAAAATGTTTGCCTTCTAATAAGGAAGAATTAGTTCGTTATACCTCTGGTAAATGGAACTCTACTCAATTCAACTATTCCACTATTAAAAAAGAAATGCTTTCTATTATTAAATGTCTTTATAAATTTCAGGAAGACATTCTGAATCAACCTTTTCTTCTTCGTATTGATTGCAGCTCTGCTAAGAGTGTTATTGACAAAGATATTAAGAATCTCACATCTAAACAAATCTTTGCTCGATGGCAAGCTGAATTAGCTGTGTTTGTTTCACTATTGAATTTATTCCTGGTAAACATAATGTCTTACCTGATTTTCTTACACGCGAATTTCTTCAGGGTGCTCATGCGCCGGACTGAGCCCCCTTTTTGGGGGCGGTGGAGTCGTGGTGGTATGGATAAGGATAATCGTGGTGGCCGTGGACGAATTCGCCTTGCGGGACTTGATGGTCAAGGCTATGGTATTGCTGGTCAGGGTTATACCCTGGAATCTGGTCAGACTTCTGATCTTTCTAAAACTACTGAATCCGACTTTGGGACTAGCTGGAGAACAATTCGGTGAAGTAATACTCCTAAAGCTAAGGAAATGAATCCTCAGGATAATCGGCCTCATGAATCTTTTGCTGATGTTACTACAAAAGAAATTGATCTTGGTATGATAACCAAAGCAGCCTACGAAATAATTCTTTACATAGAACCCGAAGATATGTGCTACTCTGACAATCCAGAGAAATTGCGCCAAAAGTATTTGGACAATTCCTATTACCCTACATCCGTTTATCATCCGAGAAAATGGATGGAATCTTTATTATCTCAGAGAGAAGTTTACTTTGAACATTTTTTCAAAAATTCTGATGAGAGAAAGCCACCTACTTATAGTAAGTGTACGATCAAGAATATCTTGACCACGAAAGAATGGAGATTCAGTACTCAGAAACCCATTGCCTTCAAAATTAACCAAGAAAGTTATACTTTCAATTATTGGGATTACAAGCATGCTTTTTATACCTCCTTATTATGCGAGAATGAAAATTTGAAGCATACGTGGTTTATTAAGCTTTGTCCTGAAGTTCTTCATAAGGAATTTTCGGCTTGGATTTATGACTAGTGGCGCAAATATGGCGCTGATTTAGAGATTCTACCAGCACCAATTCTTGCACTCTATGACAAATGGGTATCTACCCATCCTATTCTTGCTTTAATTAAAGAAGAAAATGTGATCGAGGTTATGTTTCCTCTTTTCTTCTTTGCTGAGGCCGAGATTCCTTGGATTTGGAAGTGGTTCGCCTCGGTGGATATCGACGAGCTTTGTAGTCCTTGTCTTATTCGACAATATCAAATCAAATGGTGGAAAGGTCTGGACACTAATACGAAGGTCTCTGAAATTCAAGAGATAATCAAAGTTAATGAGAAATTATTATCAGAAAAGAGAAAAGGTCTTGAAGCTCCTAAAGAGAGATCAATGATCCGGCTTCAAAAATTGTTCGAACGACAATTCCCTCAGGCTACTGAGAATGAAATCATGAAGAAATGCTATGAGCATTTAAAGCATCAATTCACTACCCATTTCTCTGGCTCTGATCACATTTCTGTTAACTCTGATGATCCTATGCAGGATGCACAAGACCCCTATGGGGATCAAGATGCTCTGTGGACCCAAATCATCTCCCAAGATCTACCCGGGAAAAAAGGTGGTCCCACCACTAGTGGAACCTCCACTAGTCCAAGGTGATCTGATAAGATTCTATCTTCCACCATGATCTAATCCGATAAGATTTGATCTAATCCGATAAGATTTGATTCTCCACTTCCGGAGATATGATGGGATTCGAGATAAGATCAGCCACTTACCCGACTGCACCACTCTAGCACACGACGTGGCGGGCCTTTGTTAGCACTTTGTGCGGTTGGCCGACATGATGTGATTTGGGAAAGATATTCTTTCCTCCGGTAATGTAGCTTTCTTAGCCATGAAGGCTTGTATTCCCTCTATATAAGAGGACGAACTTCTCTAAGTTAGACACGCTGGATTTCCTCTCTCTCCCTCTCTTATCTACCCTTCTCTTGTATCTACTTCCAGTGGAATATAGCTAAACCTTTTTAAGTATCTTCTTCTTCTTCTTATTACTTTGTTTGGGTACCTTTTGGAACGCTTATCTTAAGGCTGGAACTTTCATAGTTTAGTTCTACCTTCCGATCTCGTCAAAAGGATCGGCAGCATCGAGCGCCAGTCTCCTTAAGATAAAGATTTTCTAAAATCGTAGGGGCTCAGGCCGGCTCATAAGCACCCTGAAGAAATTCACGAGTAAGAAAATCAGGTAAAACATTAGTTTTACCAGGAATAAATTCAATAATGAAGTCAAAGACAGCTAATTCAGCTTGCCATCGAGCAAAGATTTGTTTTGAAGTAAGATTTTTAACATCTTTTTCAATAACAGTTTTGGCAGAACTGCAGTCAATACGCAGAATAAAAGGCTGATTAAGAATATCTTCTTGAAATTTATAAAGACATTTAATGATAGAAAGCATTTCTTTCTTAATTGTAGAATAATTAAACTGAGTGGGATTCCACTTTCCGGATGTGTATCTAACTAATTCTTCTTTAGTAGAAGAAGGGCATATTTGTTTGAGAATACCACCATAGCCAATATTACTGGCGTCAGTTTCCACAATTTTTTTACACTCTGGCTTAAGCAGATGTGTACAAGGAAGATTAATGACTTTAGTCTTAATTAGTTTAATAGCCTTTGTATGATCCTCTGTCCAAGGAGGAGGATTCTTTTTAAGACGATTATAAAGAATAGCTGTGTCTTTAGCCCAGTCTTTATAGTAGTCAGATACATAATTTAGAGCTCCAAGAAATCGTTGTAATTGATTTGTATCTGTAATAATATCAGGGAATTTTGATGCAAATTCTATACTTCTATCAATAGGAATAATTGTTCCTTTACCGATATTATGTCCTAAAAATCGAATTTCTGTTTGGAAAAGCTTCATTTTAGGAGCTGATATGACTAATCCATTATGAATGGCTAAATGTCTAAATATTTCTAAATGCTTTATATGTTGATCAATGGTATCCGAAAAGATGAGTATATCATCTATATATGACAAAATAAAGCTAGTGTAAGGAATAAAAATATCATTCATAATATTCTAAAATTCAGAAGGAGCATTTTTCAAATCAAATGGCATTACATTCCATTCGTAATGTCCAAAAGGAACAGTAAAGGCTGTTTTGTAACGATCTTTTTCGTTAACTTGAATTTGCCAATATCCTGACTTTAAATCAAACTTAGAAAACACTTTTGCTCTATAAATCCTATTGAGCAAATCCCTTTTATTAGGGATAGGGTAACGAATCCATTTAAGCACCTTATTAAGAGGCTTGTAATTAATAACTAGACGAGGAACACCTCGTTCTTTCTCAGCATTATTATTCACATAAAAAGCTGTACAACTCCATGGAGAGTAGGATTTTCGAATTAATTTCTTCTCTATTAGAGAAGCAATCTCTTTCTTGCATAGATCAAGATATTCCTGATTCATTTGGCAAGGTCTTGCCCGAGTCGGAATATTCCGTTCATCAAAAGAGTCTTCATAAGGTAATTCCACAATATGTTTTTTCCAGTCCCAAAAGGCATTCGGAACAGAGCCGCAAACTGATTGTTGAAATTGTTTATTAATTTGTTCTATTAGCTCTTTAGTAGCGGACTTTTTCAATTGTTGTTCTGTATGAACATAAGAAATTTCTTCTTTCAAAAAATTTATTTGATTTTCTTTAAGCAGAATATCTTTAATTTCATTAAGAAGTCTAGTTTGTGGTTCTGTGATAAATTTCAAAGTAATTGGAGAGCCTTTATATCTAGCGCTTATTCCAGACGAATCTACCCTTTCTATTGGCATAATTTATGTAAAAAGGGTGTTCCAAGAATTAGGTGTTGAGATAAATCTTTAATTAGCACAAACGAAGTTGGAATACAAATATCACTTAGGCAAACATAGGCTTTAGGAAGTTTAAAATTAACTTCTAATTTATTGCCACTAGCTCCGCTGAGAACTTGAGTGGTTTTTTCAAAGAATTTAGAAGGAATAATTCCTTCACGAATACAATTTAAATCAGCACCACTGTCTATTAAAGCAATTAACTTTGGGATGGTCTCATATTCTGAGAGGACAAGAGTAAGTTCAACATACCATTTTTGAGTAGTAACTTGTTGTACAAGTTGTACAAGAAATTCTTCTTCGGGACTCTTAGAACATTGACCAGTCTCATTAACAACTTGGTTACTGATATCTTGTGGAATTTCTAAATCTTTAGTTTCAATGTAAGAAAGTATATAGTCATTTTGTTCTTTAAGCATTTTAATTTCGCTTTTAAGGTTATTAACCTCTTTGTTAAGTTCTGCAAGAGACAGAGTCTTAACAGTCTTTTCTTGTCGTCGTCTTAAAACTTCAGACAATCTATATGTATTGTCAATTCGAGGGGCTTCAATTTTTTGATTATGTTTTAAACACATATCAATTAACTGAGCTTTAAGATCAGGAGCTATGTCTCCTTCTGTCAAAAGCTTAGCTATAAAATCTTTATTTAAGGATATCATATTAATAGAAAGGTTATTCATTTCAACAATCTGTCTCCAATAGTTGGTTTTATCATTCTTAGAACACTTAGTGCATTTATGTTCATCTTCTGAAGATATCGCTTCAGTAGAGTCAGTAACAGATTCAGCATATTCTACTGAGTCATCAGTGTCTGAATCAGTAGTAATCATAACCTTATATAAAGATTTCTTTAATCCCTCGTCTTCTATTTCATTAATTTTTTTCTTAGTATAACACCGATTAGCGTAGTGGCCAATTTTACCACATTTAAAGCATTTTGCTTTACTTTTATCTAATTTAGGTCGTTTTTGAGTATTACCCTTTTGTGGTATAGATTTCTTAAATTTCTTTTTAAAAAAGGGTTTTCTCCTTTTTTCTATTCGTTCAGGAGGTGGTTTTAGCTTTCGAGGTTCGTCAAAGGCAAACTGCTCGCAAAATTCGCCAAGCTGTTTCCTTTCAGTAAGTTTATGCGCTTTTAATTGATGTTTTAATTTAATATCATTACATAAACTTAATCCTTCATGAATGCAAGCATTTATTAATGCTCCATAAGTGCAAGACTCGAAAGGGATTATACCACCATTCTGTTCCCGCATATAATTTCTAACACGTTCAGCAAACAGATTAGGTAATCCGTCTATGAATTTAGACTTCCAATGACTACTATGAGCGTCATTAAGTTGCATAACTCTGGTAATAAAAACATCTTTATACCAGCGAAAATGGGTAAGAGTGGGACAACGAAGATTTTGCAACAAAGTGCGTGTTCTCTCCCCCTGACCAGTGAGATTACCAGTAAAATGATCAAGAATAGTTAAAACTAGTGTATAAACCACATCGGTTTGTTGTTGATTATTTTCAATCTTAACAGCACTAAGGATTTCAGTACGTTCATCAGGTTGGAGATAATTATCCCACCAACCTTTCAGGCTACCAGTAAAACCACAAGTAAGAAAAGAAGCTACTTGTTGATCAGTATTACCATTATTATGGCAAATAGTAGAATACATCATCATTCTATGTGCCATATTCAGAACTTGATGATCACTCATACCATCAATGTTCCATTCATAAATATTACGCCCTGAGTAATCTTGTTGTAGAAATGTATCATTTTCTTCAAATAAAAGATCTATAGGAGAAAGTCTTTTATAATAAAATTTTTCAATATTCCGAGGTCGATGTTCAATTTTATTAACAGTTTGAAATTGTTGTTCAGTTTCTAAGGTTATATCCTCAGTGTCAGAACTTTCAGGTTGTTGGGGATCTATAGAGTCAATAAGCACCTGAATTTTAGCTTGAGCAAATTGCTTACTAAGAGAATCTATAAGTTCTTCGGATATCTCCATCTCCTTTCCTAATTTAAAATTGGAAATTACAGCATTTGGTTTAATAGCTGGTTTTGTATGAAGCTTAACTGTTTTATCTTTTATCAAATTTGCATTAGGAATAATTTCTCCAAGCTTAGTGACAAGCTTGTCAATTGTTTTTTCTAGACGAGTTAACTGTTGCCCTATGACTTGAGAAAAAACATTAGAGTAATTATTTTGTTTAAAAATCTTATTTAACTCTTTAATTGTTTCATTTGTAGATTCAACAGGTTTTATAAACGCAGTTGCCTCAAGATTAGAAGTGGAAATCCCTTCAAGTTTTAGGGGTTCAGTAGGAGGATATAAAGATCTCTTTTGTACATCTTCTACTGTTTTCCAACTCTTAAAATGTTCTTCAATAACATTTATTCTGGCTGTAGAATCAAGTTCCTCATCAATCTGTCCAGAATTATGCTCGTCAGCAATTTGATCAATGATGGCATTTATTTCAGCTTCTTTTTCATTAGCATAATGATTATAAAACCAACCAGCAAAAAACTGGATCTGATTATTAGCTTCTAATTCTCTAAAGTATAATTCTTTATAAGAATTTCTTTGTTCCTCATTGAAAGTTGCGAAAAACCAATCACGAAATTGTTTATTATATAACTTTTGGAATTCCTCATTGAGGTATCTCCTGAGGGGACTATTAGGTCGAAAATCCATTTACAACTGAAAACTTATTTCGGAATCTGATTTAGATTCCTTCTCGTAAATCCCATGAGGGATTTGAGACTCAGAAATTCTAATAGTCTGAATAGGGGTTCCTTCTCGAGAGACCGATTTCCTAGAAGAAGTAGTAACATCAGTATATTTTATAGTCCTATTAGGATCAAAAGTTATAGTAACTTCACCATCATCAGTTTGAGATATTTGATCAATTTGTTGATTAATAATAGGTCGATGAGGGACTGCATTAGTTAACAACCAGTTCTCAGGAAAATTAACTTCAGTCCATTTTATCTGTCTATTAGTAGCAATATGAGAAGACAGTAAATTAGTTTCTATTAAAACTGTTTTTCCTGGAAGGGTATATTGTTTTGCTCTAGGAGCTAAGGTACTTAGGACCTTAAAATGAATTCTGTAAACAATAGCTATAGTCTCAGATTGGGGTAAGAATTCATATCCGTGGGTCTTAATATTAAGACTTACAGCTTCCAAAATATTAGGATCAGTTAGAGACAAACTCAAATTTGGATAAACATTAAAGTATACGGGTCCATGACTAAGGCTAGTTTCCATTATTCCCATTAGGGATTGAGGCCAATTAAGACAACGAGCATCTCTTAGGCAAGATAGGAGAGAGGCATTTAAGCCTTGCAAAGTTAGCGGTTTATAAGCCACCTGAATCAAACCTATATGAACATAATTATATTTTTCCATATAAGGTTCTAAATCTTCTTCTGAAAGAAGCTTAAGAGTTTGATCTTCCTGATCTACGGTCACTGTTTTTTCAACAGTTTTAATTGCTATCATGGACTTTAAATCTAAAAAACCAATTTTGTAAATTTCCTTATTTGGAACATCAGGGATTGCCCAGTTATTTAGAGCTTCTAACTCCGAAGGAAATTCTGCTAATTGAGCATTTTTTAATTTTTTATCTTTTCTTATATTAATTTTCCGATTAACAGTAGATGCCATGAACACTTGAGATAGGTAGACTTAATGAAAGTAGGATGACACAGAAGAAGTATTGGTGCAGGTTTCTTGCTTACTAAGGTTTCGATCTAAATCACTAAATAGGCTTTTGCTCGTCTGCCAACGAATCACAGGACTTACCCAAACGCCAACACTAGCACGGTGCCAAACGCGGCTTAGATGACGATCCACAAAAGCAATATTTAAATCTTAGAAAGAAATCCTAGTAAGTAAGAACATAAGCACCAATTCTGCAACTAATAACATCGTACTTACATTACATCTACCACAACTCGACACTACTCACACATGGCTCTGATACCAATTAAGTACGACGGTACGATTTTAGAAAATCTTTATCTTAAGGAGACTGGCGCTCGATGCTGCCGATCCTTTTGACGAGATCGGAAGGTAGAACTGAACTATGAAAGTTCCAGCCTTAAGATAAGCGTTCCAAAAGGTACCCAAACAAAGTAATAAGAAGAAGAAGAAGATACTTACAAAGGTTTAGCTATATTCCACTGGAAGTAGATACAAGAGAAGGGTAGATAAGAGAGGGAGAGAGAGGAAATCCAGCGTACTGAACTCAGACGAGTTCTGCCTCTTATATAGAGGTACAAGCCTTCAAGGCTAAGCAAAGTTACAACATTAGAGAGAATATTTCTCTTTCAATCCTGTCGGCCTAGTGGAGCAATAATGCTCAAAAGGTAGGGCCCGCCACTTCGTGTGCTGAGTTGATTTGCAGTCGAGTGAGTGGCGCATTATTTGATCTTATCAAGAGCGAATCTACAAAAGCTGATAGGTGACATTAACACCCCAGCTAGTGGACGCTCCATCCATCAGCTAGTGGACGCTCCATCCATCAGCTAGTGGATGCTCCACCACTGGTGGTAGGTCCACCCTTCTTTTTCCCCGGCAAGTCTTGGGAAATAATCTGGGTCCAGATTGCTTCGTGATCACCATAAGGGTCCTGAGCATCTTGCATGAGATCATCTGCTCTGTCAGGGCTAGCAAAGTGGCTAGTGAATTGGTTCTTTAAATGTTCATAACATTTCTGCATGATTTAATTTTCAGATGCATGAGGGAATTGTCGTTCAAACATTTTTTGTAGCCGAATCATTGAATGTTCTCTTGGTGGTTCAAGCATTCTTTTTTCTTTTAAAAGGCTTTCATTAGCCTTAATGATTTCTTGGATTTCAAAGACCTTAGTCTTAACGTCCAAGCCTTTCCACCATTTGATCTGGTATTGTCTTATGAGACAAGGGCAACATAGTTCATCAATGTCCACGGATGAAAACCATTTCCATATCCATGGAATCTCTGCCTCAGCAAAGAAATAAAGAGGAAACATTCCCTCAACTACTTCGTTCTCCTGTATAGAAGAAAGAACCGGGTGTGTAGAAACCCATTGATCATAAAGTGCAAGAATTGGTGCCGGTAAAATTTCCAATTCAGCGCCATATTTACGCCACCAATCATAAATCCATGTTGGAAATTCCTTATGAAGGACCTCAGGGCAAAGCTTGAGAAACCAAGTATGCTTCAAATTTTCATTTTCACATAAGAATGAGGTATAGAAGGCCTGCTTATAATCCCAGTAATTAAAAGTATAACTTTCTTTGTCAATTTTAAAAGGGATGGGCTTCAAAGTACTAAACCCCCACTCTTTTGGTGTCAAGATATTCTTGATAGTGCACTTACTATAAGTAGGTGGTCTCCTGTCATCGGAGTTTTTGAAGAAGTGTTCAAAATAAACTTCTCTCTGTGATAACATAGCTTCCATCCATTTTCTCGGCTGATAAACAGAGGCCGGATAGTAGGAATTGTCCAAATATTTTTGGCGTAATTTCTCTGGATTATCAGAGTAACACATATCTTCTGGCTCAATATGAATAATTATTTCATAAGCCGATTTTGTAATCATTCCAAGATCAATTTCCTTGGTAGTGGCTTCAGCAAAGGATTTTGCCTCATTACTATTAGTGATATTTTCTTTAGAAATATTTTCTTGAAGTTTCGAAGTAGTACTTCTACCTTGCTGTTTTCGAATGGTACGCCAACTATTACCATATTCTGATTCAGTAGTATTAGAGGTATTACCTCTTTCAAATTCTGAGGTGTAACCTCTACCAGAAAAACCATAACCTCGGCCTGAAATTCCAGCATAACGGATGCGACTACGACGATATATTATATTATATCTATATTATTTCTAAAAAATACCCTGCGCAACTTTGGTATCAGAGCCATGTGTGAGTAGTGTCGTTGTGTGTAGATTTAATCAATTAAGGATGTAATTGATAGAAGAATTGTTGCTTATGTTCTTGCTTACCATGATTTCGTTCTTGTTTTTCTACTTTTGTGGATCGTCACCCAAGCCGCGTTTGGCACCGTTGGCCGATTAGGCAATTAGGGTAAGTCCTGTGATTCGTTGGCAGACGAGCAAAAGCCTCTTAGTTGAACCTCTAGACCGAAATCCTAGTAAGCTAGAAACCTGCAACCATTCTTCTTCATTGCCATCCTTCTTTGTTTAAGTCTGCGTACTTCGAGTAACCATGGCATCGACTGCTATTAGGAAAATGAACTTAAGAAAAGATAAGAAATTGAAAAATGCTCAATTAGCCGAATTTCCTTCAGAGTTAGAAGCTCTAAATAACTGGGCCATCCCTGACGTTCCTAATAGAGAAATATACAAAATTGGCTTCTTA
Organism: Narthecium ossifragum; assembly: GCA_963920575.1. Taxonomy (NCBI): domain Eukaryota; kingdom Viridiplantae; phylum Streptophyta; class Magnoliopsida; order Dioscoreales; family Nartheciaceae; genus Narthecium; species Narthecium ossifragum. Next base: position 2,964,102 of record OY986971.1, on the reverse strand, counting down.
GATCTGAAGTCTATGATAGCAATTAAAACTGTTGAAAAGACAGTAACCGTAGATCAGGAAGATCAAACTATTAAGCTTCTGTCTGAAGAAGACTTAGAACCTTATATGGAAAAATATAATTATGTTCATATAGGATTAATTCAGGTGGCATACAAACCACTAACCTTGCAAGGATTAAATGCCTCTCTTCTCTCTTGTTTGAGAGATGCTCGTTGTCTTAATTGGCCTCAATCCCTTATGGGAATAATGGAAACTAGCCTTAGTCATGGACCGGTATATTTTAAAGTCTACCCAAATTTGAGTTTGTCTCTCACTGATCCTAATATCATGAAAGTTATTAGTCTTAATATTAAGACTCATGGATATGAATTTTTGCCTCATTCCGAGACTATAGCTATTGTTTATAGAATTCATTATAAGGTTCTTAGTACCTTAGCTCCCAGAGCTAAACAATATACACTTCCAGGTAAAACTATTTTAATAGAAACTAATCTGTTGTCTTCACATATTGCAACAAATAGACAGATAAAATGGTCTGAAGTTAATTTTCCGGATAATTGGTTATTAACCAATGCAGTCCCACATAGACCCATTGTTAATCAACAAGTTGATCAGATATCTCAAACTGATGATGGTGAAGTCACTATAACTTTTGACCCTAATAGGACTATTAAATACACTGATGTTACTACATCTTCTAGGAAATCAGTTTCTAGAGAAGGCACTCCTATTCAGGCTATCAGAATTTCTGAGTCTCAAATCCCTCATGGGATTTATGAGAAGGAATCTAAATCAGATTCTGAAATAAGTTTCCAGTTATAAATGGATTATAGACCCCATAGTCCTCTCAGGAAATACCTTAATAAGGAATTTCAAGAGTTATATAACAAACAATTTTGCGATTGGTTTTTCTCAACCTTTAATGAGGAACAGAGGAAGACTTATAAAGAATTATATTATAGTGAATTAGAAGCTAAAAACCAAATCTAGTTTTTTGTCCCTTGGTTTTCTAATTACTATGCAAATGAAAAAGAAACTGAGATTAATGCAATCATTGATCAAATTAGTGAAGAACATAATTCTGGAGAAATTGCTGAGGAAAATGATTCTACAGCCAGAATAAATGTTATTGAAGAACATTTTAAGAGTTGGAAAACAGTGGAAGGTGTGCAAAAGAGATCGTTATATCCTCCTACTGAACCCCTTAAATTAGAAGGGATCTCCACCTCTAATCTTGAAGCAACTGCGTTCATTAAACCGGTAGAATCTGCTAATGAAACAATTAAAGAGCTAAATAAGATCTTTAAACAAAATAATTATGCTAATGTTTATTCTCAAGTTTTAGGTCAACAATTAACTCGTGTTGAAAACACTATTGACAAATTAGTTACTAAGTTAGGAGAAATCATTCCTAATTCAAATTTGATTAAGGATAAAGCAGTTAAGATACATACGAAACCTGCTATTAAGCCGAATGCTTTAATTTCTAATTTTAAATTAGAAAAAGATTTCTCTGGAGAAATTATAGAATATCTTAGTAAGCAATTTGCTCAAGCTAAATTACAAGTGCTTAATGAAACAACAGACAAAAATCAGTCTGAAACTTCTGACACTGAAGCTTTAACATTAGAAACTGAACAACAGTTTCAAACTGTTAATAAAATTGAGCACAGACCTCGAAATCTTGAAAAATTCTATTATAAAAGACCTTCTCCTATGGATCTTTTATTTGAAGAAAATGATACATTCTTACAACAAGATTACTCGGGTCGTAATATTTACGAATGGAATATTGATGGTATGAGTGATCATCAAGTTCTGAATATGGCACATCGAATGATGATGTATTCTACTATTTGCCATAATAATGGTAATACAGATCAACAAGTTGCTGCATTTCTGACTTGTGGATTTACCGGTAGTTTGAAAGGTTGGTGGGATAATTATCTCCAACCCGATCAACGCACTGAAATTCTTGGTGCTGTTAAGATTGAAAATAATCAACAACAAGCTGATGCTGTTTACACTTTAGTATTAACTATTCTTGATCATTTTACGGGTAATCTCACTGGTCAGGGGGAGCGAACATGCACTTTATTGCAAAATCTTCGTTGCCCTACTCTCACTCATTTTCGTTGGTATAAAGATGTTTTTATCACCAGAGTTATGCAACTTAATGACGCTCATAGTAGTCATTGGAAGTCTAAATTCATAGATGGATTACCTAATCTATTTGCTGAACGTGTTAGAAATTATATGCGAGAACAGAATGGTGGAGTAATCCCCTTCGATTCTTGCACTTATGGAACATTAATTAATGCTTTTATCCATGAAGGATTAAGTCTATGTAATGACATTAAATTAAAACACCAATTAAAAGCACATAAGCTTACTGAAAGAAAACAGCTAGGTGAATTCTGTGAGCAATTTGCTTTTGATGAACCTCGTAAGCTTAAGCTACCTTCTGAAAAAGCTGAAAAAAGGAGAAAACCCTTCTTTAAAAAGAAATTTAAGAAACCCATACCTCAAAAGAGTAATATTCAAAAACGTCCTAAAATTGATAAAAGTAAAGCGAAGTGCTTTAAGTGCGGTAAAATTGGCCATTACGCTAATCAGTGTTATACGAAGAAAAAAATTAATGAAATAGAAGACGAAGGTTTAAAGAAATCTTTATACAAAGTATTGATAACTACTAATTCTGAGGAAGAATCTGATATTGACTTTGAGGAATCATTGTCTGATGTTACTGAAGTAATATCTTCAGATGATGAACATAAATGTACGAAATGTTCTCAAAATGATAAAACTAATTATTGGAAACAGATTGTTGAAATGAATAATCTATCAATTAATATGATATCCCTTAACAAAGATTTCATTGCTAAACTTTTAACCGAAGGTGGTATCGCACCTGATCTTAAAGCTCAGTTAATTGATATTTGTCTTAAAAATAATCAGAAGATTGAAGCTCCTCGTATTGACAATACATATAGATTATCTGAAGTCTTAAAAAGACGACAAGAAAAAACTGTTAAGACTCTGTCTCTAGCAGAACTAAATAAAGAGGTTAATAACCTCAAAGACGAAATTAAAATACTTAAAGAACAAAATGACTATATACTTTCTTATATTGAAACCAAAGATTTAGATGAAACGTTACCTAGAATTCCACAAGATACTAATGAAACCGGTCAATATGAAACTGATCAAAGTTCTAATCCTCCCAAAGAATTTCTGGTACAAATATTACATCAAGTTACTACCCAAAAGTGGTATGTAGAAATTACTCTTGTTCTCTCAGAATATGAGGCGATCCATAATTTAATTGCTTTAATAGATAGTGGTGCGGATCTAAATTGCATTCGTGAAGGAATTATCCCTTCTAAATTCTTTGAAAAAACCACTCAAGCTCTAAGTGGAGCCAGTGGCAATAAATTAGAAGTTAATTTTAAACTTCCTAAAGCTTATGTCTGCATACAAGATACTTGTATTCCAATTTCGTTTGTGCTGATAAAAGATTTATCTCAACACTTAATTCTTGGAACACCCTTTTTACATAAAATTATGCCTCTTGAAAGGGTAGATTCTTCTGGAATATGAGCCAGATATAAAGGCTCTCCAATTACTATGCAATTTGTCACAGAACCACAAACAAGGATTCTTAATGAAATTAAAGGTATTCTACTGAAGGAGAACCAGATAAATTTTCTGAAAGAAGAAATTTCTTATGCTCACATCGAACAACAATTGCAGAAGTTCGCTACCAATGATCTAATAGATCAGATTGACAAACAATTTCAACAATCAGTTTGTGACACTGTTCCTAATGCTTTCTGGGACAGAAAGAAACATCTTGTGGAATTACCCTATGAAGACTCTTTTGATGAGCGGAATATTCCGACTAGGGCACGACCTTGCCAAATGAATCAAGAATATCTTGATTTATGTAAAAAAGAGATTGCTTCTCTAATAGAGAAGAAACTAATCTGAAAATCCTACTCCCCATGGAGTTGTACAGCATTTTATGTAAATAATAATGCTGAGAGAGAGCGAGGTGTTCCTCGTCTGGTAATTAATTACAAGCCCCTGAATAAGGTGCTTAAATGGATTCGTTACCCTATCCCTAATAAAAGGGATTTGCTTAATAGGATCTATCGAGCAAAAGTCTTTTCTAAATTTGATCTTAAATCAGGATATTGGCAAATTCAAGTTAACGAGAAAGACCGTTATAAAACGGCTTTCACAGTTCCATTTGGCCATTATGAATGGAATGTAATGCCATTTGGTTTGAAGAATGCTCCCTCGGAGTTTCAGAATATTATGAATGAAATTTTCATTCCTTATACTAATTTTATTTTATCTTATTTTGATGACATACTTATCTTTTCTGATACTATTGATCAGCATGTGAAGCATTTAGAAACATTTAGACATTTAGTTATTCATAATGGATTAGTTATATCTGCTCCCAAACTGAAACTTTTTCAAACAGAAATTAGATTTTTGGGTCATAATATCGGAAAAGGAACTATAGTCCCCATTGATCGAAGTATAGAATTTGCTTCTAAATTTCCTGATATTATTACAGATACAAATCAATTACAAAGATTTCTTGGAGCCTTGAATTATGTATCTGATTATTATAAAGACTGGGCTCAAGATACAGCTATTCTTTATAATCGTTTAAAAAAGAATCCTCCTCCTTGGACTGAGGAGCATACAAATGCTGTGAAGTTAATTAAAACTAAAGTTATTAATCTTCCTTGTACACATCTGCTTAAACCAGAGCGTAAAAAAATTGTGGAAACTGACACCAGTAATATTGGCTATGGTGGTATTCTTAAACAAATATGTCCTCTTTCGAATAAAGAAGAGTTAGTACGTTATACATCTGGAAAGTGGAATTCCACTCAGTTTAATTATTCAACAATTAAAAAAGAAATGCTTTCTATTATTAAATGCCTTTATAAGTTTCAAGAAGATATTCTTAATCAAACCTTTATTCTTCGTATTGATTGCAGTTCTGCAAAAACTGTTATTGAGAAATATGTTAAAAATCTTACGTCCAAACAAATCTTTGCCCGTTGCCAAGCGGAATTAGCCGTTTTCGATTTTATTATTGAATTTAATCCTGGCAAACATAATATTTTGCCCGATTTTCTTACTCGCGAATTTCTTCAGGGTGCTCATGAGCCGGCCTGAGCCCCCTCTTTGGGGGCGGTGGAGTCGTGGCGGCCGGGGACGAATTCGCTATGCTGGAATTTCTGGCCGCGGTTATGGCTTTTCTGGTAGAGGTTATACCTCAGAATTTGAAATAGGTAATACCTCTAATGCTACTGAATCAGAATATGGTAATAGCTGGCGTACCATTCGCAAACATCAAGCAAGAAGTGCTACTTCTAAATCTCAGGAAAATAATCCTAAGGAAAATATCACTAATAGTGATGAGGCAAAATCCTTTGCGGAAGCCACTACCAAGGAAATTGATCTTGGAATGATTACAAAATCGGCCTATGAAATAATTATTCATATTGAGCCAGAAGATATGTGTTACTCTGAGAATCCAGAGAAATTACGCCAAAAATATTTGGATAATTCCTACTACCCGGCATCTGTTTATCAGCCGAGAAAATGGATGGAAGCTCTGTTATCACAGAGAGAAGTTTATTTTGAACATTTCTTCAAGAACTCTGATGAAAGGAGACCACCTACTTATAGTAAGTGCACTATCAAGAATATCTTGACACCCAAAGAATGGGGGTTTAGTACTCTGAAACCCATTCCTTTTAAAATTGACAAGGAAAGTTATACTTTTAACTATTGGGACTATAAGCAGGCTTTTTATACCACATTTTTATGTGAAAATGAAAATTTGAAGCATACTTGGTTTCTAAAACTCTGCCCTGAAGTCCTTCATAAGGAATTTCCAGCGTGGATTTATGACTGGTGGCGCAAATATGGCGCTGAGTTGGAAATTTTACCAGCACCAATTCTTGCACTATATGATCAATGGGTTTCTACTCACCCGGTTCTTTCTTTTGTTCATGAAACCGAAGTAGTTGAGGGAATGTTTCCTCTTTATTTCTTTGCCGAGGCAGAGATTCCATGGATATGGAAATGGTTCTCGTCAGTAGACATTGATGAACTTTGTTGTCCTTGTCTTATTAGACAATATCAAATTAAATGGTGGAAAGGATTGGATGTTAAGACCAAGGTCTTTGAGATTCAGGAAATCATAAAGGCTAATGAAAGCCTATTAAAAGAAAAAAGGGTTCTTGAAACACCTAGAGAACATTCAATGATTCGGCTTCAAAAAATGTTTGAACGGCAATTTCCTCATGCATCTGAAAATGAAATCATGCAGAAATGTTATGAACATTTGAAAAACCAATTCACTAGCCACTTTGCTAGCCCTGAGAGAGCAGATGATCTTATGCAAGATGCTCAGGACCCTTATGGTGACCACGAAGCAATCTGGACCCAGATCATTTCCCAAGATATGCCAGGGAAAAAGAAAGGTGGACCTACCACAAGTGGAGCTTCCACCAGCTAAAGGTAATGTGATGTGATTCCCTAGCAGATATGATAAAGATATGAGCCACTCAACCGACTGCAGCCTACTCAGCACACGTAGTGGCGGGCCCATCTGAGCACCATCGGAGCATTATTGCTTCCACTGGCCGAGATAATTTGATGGAAAGAGAAATATTCTCTCAATTAGTGTACTACTGCTTACTTCGCCTTGAAGGCATGTACCTCTATATAAGAGGAAGAACTCTTCTGAGTTCGGTACACTGGAACTCACCCCTTCTCTCCTTCACTACTGTAAACCATCTTCCTTGTAACTATTTCCAGTGGAATATAGCTAAGCTTTGTAAGTATTTCTTTCCTCTCTTTTATCTTGTGGTAATTTTTGGAGATCTTATCCAAAGACTGGAACTTTCATAGTTCAGTTCTACCTTCCGATCTCGTCAAACAGATCGGTAGCATCGAGCGCCAGTTATCTCTGGATAAGAATTTCTCAAAAATACCCTGCGCAACTTTGGTATCAGAGCCATGTGTGAGTAGTGTCGTTGTATGTAGATAATATATATAATATTATTTATATATAGTATATATTATATATTTTATATATAGTATTGTGTGTATACCAGGATGGCGGAAGGGGGAGGTATTGATTAGAAATCAATATCCAGTGGAGCTGGCGCTCGATTCAACCGATCTGTTTGACGAGATCGGAAGGTAGAACTGGACGATCAACGTTCCAGCCTTTGGATATTACTTCCAAAAAATATCTCAAAGAAAGAAAGACAAAATTAAAAGACTTACAGGAGAGATGTAGCAAAGACTAGAAGCTTTTATTCCACTGGCAAGGGTTACAAGGGTAGTAGGAAGGTTACAAGAGAAGTGAAAGGGTGAAAACCAGTGTGTCTAACTCAGAAGAGTTCTTCCTCTTATATAGAGGTAGAGGATGCCTTAGAGGCAAAGGATGCAACCTGGCATCGTACAATAATTGAGAGGATAAAATAATTGAGAGAGAATATATTCCCTTATCAACATGTCGGCCAGTGGATTACCACTTTTCTTTGTCTACCATGTGCAAGTGGGGCCCGCCACTACATGTGCTGAATAAGGTGCAGTCGGTTGAGTGGCCTTTATTTCCTGCTTATGGCCTGTAAAGGAGATACCATCTGTCTCCTTTAGCTAGTGGATGCCCCACTAGTAGTTGGTGCGTCTTTTGATGGCTTCTTTCCTTGTGCTTTTCCTGCCACCAACTGATCCCATAAGGCTTCTTGTTCATCCCTGTCATAAGGGTCTTGAGCATCTTGCATGGGATCATCAGATCCAATAGAGATCTTATCTGATCCAGGGAACATATTATTGATTTGATTTTTCATATAATCATAGCAATGTTGAGCAATTTGCTCATCCGTGGCTTTAGGAAATCTCCTTTCAAAGGCTCTTTTTACTCGAGCCATGTGATTGTCCATAGGAACTTCACGAACCACATTCTGACTAAGTGCATGCTCATTCCTGCTTATGATCTCTAATAATTCAGAGACCTTAGTAGTCACATCAAGACCTTTCCCCCATTTAACTTGATACCTTCGAATAAGGCAAGGAAGGTATAAGTCATCAGTTCCAGAGACACAGAACCATTTCCAGATCCATGGGATCTCAATTTCAGCAAAGAAGTACAGAGGACACATTCCCTTTAAAATTTCGTCATCTTTCTTAGTATGAAGAACAGGGTGGGTAGAGACCCATTTCTCATATAGAGCAGCAATTGGTTCTGGCAATATATCCAGTTCGGCTCCATATTTATGCCACCAGTCATAGATTCATGCTGGAATATCCTTTTGAAGGATCTCAGGACATAGCTTAATAAACCATGTATGTTTCAAATTTTCGTTCTCGCATAAGAATGAAAGATAAAAGGCATCTTTGTAATCCCAGTAGTTGAAACTATAAGTTTCTTTCTCCAATTTGAAGGGGAATGGCTTATGAGTGCTAAAGCCCCATTCCTTGGGAGTCATCACATCTTTGATTGTGCACTTGCTATAAGCAGGTGGCTTTCGATCATCAGAATTTTTATAAAAGTGCTCAAAATGCACATCTCTCTGGGATAACAGAGCCTCCATCCATTTTCTCGGTTTATATACCGAAGTAGGATATTGACAATTATCAAGATATTTTTGTCTCAATTTTTCTGGATTATCAAAGTAACACATATTTTCAGATTCAATATGAACCATCAACTCATGAGCTGGTTTTGTGATCATTAAAGGATCATTATCCTTGACCACCTCTGCAAAGGATTCCTTTGTTTCTGAGGTATTACCTTGAGAAGTAGTTTTACTTGGCATATCTTATGTAGCCGTATTACGGACAAAACTTGGATAGGAAGTATTACTTCCTCTGCGAATTGTTCGCCAACTATTACCATATGCAGATGACAATGAGGTGGTGGGGTAAATAGGAGGAGTATTTCCCCGCCTGTTACCCATCCCTCTCCCACCTCTCCCCCCCCATGAGGGGGAGCATTCCTTCGCATGAGTACCCTGCAAAAATTCACGTGTTAAGAAATCAGGGAGAACATTATGTTTACCCTTAATGAATTCAATAGTGAAATCAAAAACTGCTAATTTAGCTTGCTAACGAGCAAAGATTTGTTTAGAAGTTAAATTCTTAACATCCTTTTCAATGACACTTTTAGCAGAACTACAGTCAATGCGAAGAAGAAATGGTTGATTGAGGAGATCATCCTGAAATTTATATAAATATTTAATAATAGATAACATTTCTTTTTTGATAGTGGAATAATTAAATTGAGTAGAATTCCACTTACCCGATGTATATCGGACTAACTCTTCTTTAGGAGAGTCAAAGCATTTTTGTTTCAAAATGCCACCATAGCCAATATTATTGGCATCTGTTTCAACAATCTTTTTGCACTCTGGTTTAAGCAAATTGGTGTAAGGAAGATTAATAACTTTAGACTTAATTAGTCTCACAGCATCAGTATGGGCCTGAGTCCAAGGATCAGGATTCTTCTTCAAACGATTATAGAGAAGAGCTGTATCCTTAGCCCAATCTTTATAATAATCAGACACATAATTTAAAGCTCCTAAGAACCTTTGCAATTGATTTGTGTATGTGATTATATCAGGAAATTTAGAAGCAAATTCAATACTTCTATCTATAGGAACTATAGTTCCTTTACCAATATTATGGCCAAGAAATCTAATTTCAGTCTGAAATAATTTCATCTTTGGAGCAGATATAACTAATCCATTTTTTATAGCTAAATGTCTGAAAACATCTAAATGTTTTACATGCTGATCAATATTTTCAGAAAATATTAATATATCATCAATGTAAGACAAAATAAAATTAGTACAAGGAATGAAAATTTCATTCATTATATTTTGAAATTCAGAAGGAGCATTTTTTAAACCGAATGGAATAACATTCCATTCATAGTGTCCAAAAGGAACGGTGAAAGCCGTTTTATAATGATCTTTTCGGCAATCTGAATCTTCCAATAACCAGATTTAAGATCAAATTTAGAAAAGACCTTAGCTCTATAAATTCGATTAAGCAGGTCCCTTTTATTAGGGATATGATATCTAATCCATTTAAGTACCTTATTAAGAGGTTTAAATTTAATAACAAGACGAGGAACTCCTCGTTCTCTTTCAGCAGCATTATTAACATAGAATGCTGTGCAACTCCAAGGGGAGTATGATTTTCGAATCAATTTTTTCTCAAGTAGAGAAGTGATTTCTTTCTTGCAAAGATCAAGGTATTCTTGATTCATCTGACAAGGACGAGCACGAGTAGGGATATCCTTTTCATTAAAGGATTCTTCATAGGGCAGTTCAACTATATGTTGCTTACGATTCCAAAAGCATTGGGAACCGTGCCACACACAGTAGACTGAAACTGCTTATCAACCTGGCCTATCAGATCTTTGACAGCATGTTTCAATAGTTGTTCTTGAATTTGAACATAAGAAATTTCTTCTTTAAGAAAATGGATTTGATTTTCTTTCAAAAGAAGGTTTGTAACCTCATTAAGAATTCTTGTATGAGGTTCAGTTTTGAACTGTAAAGTAATGAGTTCTCCTTTTATATCTAGCATTAATCCCAGAGGAGTCAACTCTTTCCAAAGGCATAATCTTATGAAGGAAAGGAGTTCCCAAAATTATATGTTGTGAAAGATTATTCACAAGCACGAAAGGAGTCGGTATACAGGTTTCTTGTATACAGACTAATGCTTTCGGAAGTTTATAATTAACTTCAAGTCTATTACCACTAGCACCACTAAGGGCTTGTGTGGTCTTCTCAAAATATTTAGAAGGTATTATTCCTTCTTGAACACAATTTAAATCAGCACCACTATCAATAAGTGCTATAAGGTGAGGTATAACAACTTGATCAGGCATAACAAGAGTAATCTCGATATACCATTTTTGAGCAGTAATTTGCTGCAACATTTGAATTAAAACCTCATTAGGAGTTTCAGAACTTTGTCCTGTATCAATTTGTTTCCCTTTTTCGGGTATAGGAGGAAATTCTCCTAACGAAAGATCTCTTTCTTCAATCACAGAAAATATATATCTATTTTCTTCTCTAAGAAGTTTAACTTCTTCTTTCAGGTTGTTAACCTCTCTGTTTAACTCGGATAAAGATAGAGTTTTAACAGTTTTTTCTTGTCTTCTTCGTATAACTTCGGCAAGACGATAAGTATGATCTATTTTTGGAGCTTCAATCCTTTGTTCTCCTTTCAAACAGATCTCAATCAATTGTGATTTTAATTCAGAAGATATATTTTCTTCTGTAAGTAATTTTGCTAGGATGCTCTTATCAAGAGACAGCATATTAACGGATAGCCCACTCATTTCAACAATGGCTTTCCAGTAATAGGGATTATCCTTTTTAGTACAATTATTAATTGTACAAGAGCATTCATTTTCTTCTTCTGTAGATTCAGAAGAATAACTTTCAACAGATTCTGAATCAGTATTATTGATCATAATCTTTAATAAGGATTGCTTTAGTCCTTCATCTTCGATCTCATTGATCTTTTTCTTAGTATAACATCTATTGGCATAATGACCAATTTTTCCACATTTAAAGCATTTAGCTTTAGATTTGTCAACCTTGGGCTTCCTCTGAGTATTACTCTTTTGAGGATCATATTTCTTTTTTCTTCTCTTGTAGAAAGGTTTATCTTCTTTCTTTTCCTTCTAAAGCTTATTTTGCTTAATAGGTTCATCAAAAGCAAACTGTTGACAAAATTCTCCCAATTGTTTTTTCTCAGTAAGTCTATGAGACTTCAATTGATTTTTAAGCTTCAGATCATTACACAAGCTTAAACCTTCATGGATACAAGCATTTATTAAAGCCCCATAGGTGTACAAATTGTAAGAGATAGTCCCATTATCAGGTTCTCTTAAGTAATTTCTAACTCTTTCAGCAAAGAGATTAGGTAAACCGTCTATAAACTTAGACTTCCAATGAGTACTATTAGCATCATTAAGCTGCATAACTCTATTAAGAAAGGTATCTTTATATCAACGAAAATGGGTAAGAGTAGGACATCTCAAGTTTTGAAGAAGTGTCCTAGTTTTCTCCCCCTGATTGGTAATATTACCAGTAAAATGTTCAACAATAGTCAAAATCAAAGTATAAACAGCATCAGTCTGTTGTTGACTATTATTTTCAATTTTTACGGCCGAAAGGATTTCGGTCCGTTGATCTGGTATAAGATAATTATCCCACCAGCCCTTAAGACTGCCGGTAAAACCGCATGTCAAATAGGCAGCAATGTTTGGGTCAGTATTGCCAGATCCTTTAGAAATAGTAGCATACATCAGCATACGATGTGCCATATTATTTATCTGGTGATCACTCATACCATCGATGTTCCATTCATAGATATTTCTACCAGAGTAATCTTGTTGAATAAAGGTTTCATTTTCTTCATATAAAACATCCAAAGGAGATGGTCGTTTATAATAAAATTTTTCAAGATTGTGAGGTCTATGTTCAGTCTTATTAATCTGTTGAAACTGTTGTTCAGCTTCAAGAATTCCATTTATAGATTCAGTTTCTGATTGATTATCAGAAGAGGCAATCTCAGTATCAACTGCTCCTTTATCCTTATTAAGGACTTGAATACGAGTTTGATTCAGTTGCTTACTGAGAGATTCAATTACCTCTTCTTTAAATTCTTTTTCAAATTTAAACCCAGAGATTTCTGGACTTGGTTTGATAAATGGTTTAGCATTTTTTATAGCCTTTTCTTTAGCTATGTAAAGATTCGGGACCAATGCTTCTAGCTTATTAACAAGTTTTTCAACCGTTTGCTCGATACGAGTTAACTGTTGACCAATAACTTGTAAATAAACATTAGAATAATTATTTTGTTTAAAGAGTCTATTAAGCTCTTTTAAAGTTTCATGAGTAGTTTCTATAGGCTTTATAAAGGCCGTTGCCTCAAGATTCGAAGTAGAAACTCCGTCTAATTTAAGGGGTTCCGTCGGCGGATATAGAGATCTTTTTTGAGTACCACTGCTGGTTCTCTAGAACTTAAAATGTTCTTCAATTACATTAATACTTGCAGGATTATTTTCCTCAACGATTTGATTAATAATTTCATTGATTTCAGATTCTTTTCATCAACATAATGATTTAAAAACCAATGGACAAAGAATTGAATCTGATTTTTAGCTTCTAATTCACTATAGTATAATTCTTTATAAGTCTTTCTATGTTCCTCATTAAAGGTTGAGAAAAACCAATCACGAAATTGCTTGTTATATAACTCTTGAAATTCCTTATTAAGATATTTCCTGAGGGGACTATGAGGTCTAAAATCCATTTACAACTGAAAATTCATTTCGGAATCTGTATTAGATCCCTTTTCATAAATCCCATGAGGAATTTGAGATTCATAAATTCTAATAGCCTGAACCGGAGTTCCTTCTCTAGACACAGATTTTCTAGAAGTAGTAACATCAGTAAATTTGATAGTCCTATTAGGATCAAAAGTTATAGTAACTTCCCCATCATCAGTTTGAGAAATCTGATCTATTTGTTGATTTAAAATTGGTCTATGAGGGACTGCATTAGTTATTATCCAGTTATCTGGAAAATTAACTTCTTCCCATTTAATCTGTCTATTGGTAGCAATACGTGAAGACAGTAAATTAGTTTCAATTAAAATTGTTTTTCCCGGAGGAGTAAATTGTTTAGCTCTGAGAGCTAAGGTACTAAGGATCTTATAATGGATTCTATAGACTATAGCAATAGTCTCAGATCCAGGCAAAAATTCATAGCCATGAGTCTTAATGTTAAGACTAATGGCTTCTAATATATTAGGGTCAGTCAGGGACAAACTTAAATTCGGATAGACATTAAAATAGACAGGTCCATGACTAAGGCTCGTTTCCATAATTCCCATAAGGGATTGTGGCCAATTCAAACATCTAGCATCTCTCAGGCACGAGAGAATTGAAGCATTTAAACCCTGAAGGGTGAGTGGTTTATAAGCCACTTGAATTTGTCCTATGTGGATGTAATTGTATTTATCCATATAAGGATCTAAATCTTCTTCAGAGAGAAGTTTAATAGTCTGATCTTCTTGATCGACAGTCACAGTCTTTTCGACAGTTTTAATCGCTATAAGCAACTTTAGATCTAGAAATCCAATTTTGTAGATATCCCTGTTTGGAACATCTGAGATTGCCCAGTTATTAAGGGCTTCTAATTCAGAAGGGAATTCTGCCAATTGGGCATTCTTCAATTTATTATCTTTTTTAGAATTAATTTTCCTCAAGGCAGTGGATGTAGCCATAATTCTAGTGGTATGCAGATATGGTCGATTAGAAAGATGTAGGCCAAAGAAAATAAGTTTTATATTTTTCTATCTATTATAGTTCTAAGAACACAAATCAGTCAATGGTTTAATTCGATCTTAATTTTAGTTTCTGAACTTTAGTTTTTGAAAAATCTTCTGCTCGTCTGCCAACGACTTAAAGGACTTACCCTAACGCCTATCCATTGGCTAATGGTGCCAAACGCGGCTTGGGTGACGAACCACAGAATAGATTCAAAACATAAAATGCAAAGACTAAAACCAGAGAAAACACGACTATGATTTAGCATGCTAGAACTATAAGAGAAAGAACATATATAAAACAAACTCTCTTATGAACTACATAGTTCTATCGATCAGATCCACACAACTCCACTACTCACACAACATGGTTCTGATACCAGGAATACTATATATAGTACTATATATATGTATATGTGTGTGTGTATACATATATATATATAATATAGTATTATATAATATATATATATATTATAGACACATATACACATATATAATCCGAAGCACTAATCATATTATTTATGCTGATGTGGCAGAGAGTGTATGTAGAATAATACTATTTTAAGATTTAGGGAATGGGTTTTGGTTCCCTAAATATAGGGAACCAAGTTGGTTTTAGAGAATGAAATAGGGAATGACTATAGGGATAAGGAATCTGTTGGATGACAAATTCTAATCATATTCCCTAGATATAGGGATAGGGAATGGGATAGGGAACCTGTTGATAATGCTCTAAGATGTATAATTTAGAGGGAAGGGGTGTCATCACCATAAAATAAACTTATCCCGTTAAAAAAACACTAAGCATAAGATTTGGGGCCTTAACACCATCTACCACTTCAAAAGACACATATGCCCCCCTCCTACAACAACCTCAAAAAACATACGCTCTCCTCTTACTCCTCCTCCTTTCTCCTCGCCTCCTCACTGTCACCCATCCGCCTACTCTAGCTCCTCCACCTCCCGTCTCCTTCAAACCCCCATGAACGCCCTCCTTTTGCTCCTCGACCTCTCATTCAATCGCCAACCTCTCCTTCAATCGCCAAGAACGCGTCTTAGAAGCTCCAAACGCTAGGCCATGTCGATGGATCCGCATCATCCCAAGAAGAACGGTTGTGATGGCTGCGGCGAGGAGAAGGGCACGACAGTCAAGAAGATGTGACCATCGCCGACTATCACCGTCGACGAGATCATCGAGGAGTTCTCCCACCACGCCCCCGGTGTTGCCCGGATCAACAACAACAGCTTCGGGCTCTGCCCCGCTGCCCCTTCTCCCCTGTCAACGAGGTCCCTCTGTTCTTGCTGCACCTTCTCCCCTGTCAACGAGCTCCCTCTGTTCTTGTTGCCCCTTCTTCCCTGTCAACGAGGTCCCTCTGTTCTTGCTGCCCCTTCTCCCTTGTCAACGAGGACTCCCCTGACAAGTTCACCGTCGTCGCCGCCCATCACCATTGCCGCCGTCAGGGCTGGATCTCCACGCCACCGTCGTCCTCTAGTGCGCAACATGGGATGCAAGAAGCGGCTGTCAGAAAAGAGAAAAGAGAAAACTGAATATTGGAATGCAATACATTCACTTTTATGGGTTTTTTTTTACAGATCGAATACTACAATCAATTCGTGAACATCATTGAAAAAGAGAAAAGAGAAAAGAGAAAACTGAAAACTGAAAACTGAAAAGAGAAAACTGAAAAGAGAAAACTGAAAACTGAAAAGAAAAAAAGAGAATACTGAAATGCAATACATTCACTCATTATTCTCTTTTATGGATTTTCTCTTTTTTAGGATCGAATACTGCAATCGATTCATGAACATCATTGAAAAAGAGAAAAGAGAAAACTGAAAATAGAAAACTGAAAACTGAAAAGAAAAAACTAAAAACTGAAAAGAGAAAAGAGAAAACTAAAAACTAAAAAGACAAAAAAGAGAATACTGGAATGCAATACTGAAAAAAGAAAACTGAAAACTGAAAAGAGAAAAGAGAATACTGGAAAGCAATACTGAAAAGAGAAAAGAGAAAACTGAAAAGAGAAAACTGAAATGTATCGCATTCCACTAATCTTCAAGAGTATTCTCCCACATTCATTTTTCTCTTTTTCATTTTTCATTTTTCATTTTTCTCTTTTCTCTTTTCTCTTCTCTCTTCTCTCTTCTCTTTTCTCTTTTCTGCTATTTACACAGCTGTCAGGAGTCAAGGGTTCCTTGAAGTAGCATTGAAGGTTTAAGCCTTTGCATTAAAAAGAGAAAACTGAAAAGAGAAAACTAAAATGTATTGCATTCCACTAATCTTCATGAGTATTCTCCCATCTTCACTTTTCTCTTTTCATTTTTCATTTTTCTCTTTTTTCTTTTCTGTTTTCTGTTTTCTCTTCTCTCTTCTCTCTTCTCTTTTCTGCTATTTACACAACTGCCAGGAGTCAGAGGTTCCTTGAAGTAGCATTGAAGGCTTTAAGCCTTTGCATTGAAAAGAGAAAACTGAAAAGAGAAAACTGAAATGTATTGCATTCCACTAATCTTCATAAGTATTCTCCCACCTTCACTTTTCTCTTTTACATTTTACATTTTTCTCTTTTCTCTTTTCTCTTCTCTTCTCTTTTCTCTTTTCTCTTTTCTCTTTTCTCTTTTCTCTTCTCTTTTCTCTTTTCTGCTATTTACACAACTGTCAGGAGTCAGGGGTTCCTTGAAGTAGCATTGAAGGCTTTAAGCCTTTGCATTGTTTCACCCTGTCAACACATCCACCACCCAGCTTCAATCACATAGACCATAAATCCCTTCACATACCTCTCATGAGGAATGATTGGTGTGTCCTCTCTTAATCAGAGAAAATGGCCTTAGCTTCACAGTCCCTGTTCTTCACAGTCTCTGTTCTTTCTCATGCTCATATCCATCCCTTCACAGACCTCTCATATCCATGCCCAAATTTGCTGGATGAAGCCGTTCATGGGGACGGGGTATGTGGATGTGTCTGCGAAGTCGAATATCTGAAAGGAGTGGCCGGGTTGGAGTAGACATAGAAAGCGTCGTCCGTCACGAAGACCTCCGACGACGACGGATCAGAGGCGTTGTCGCGCTGTGACGACGGATCGAAAGCGACACACTTCTTGATCGCGGCTGTGAGGACCCGCCCCTCTTTTCCCTTGGCTTGTTGTTTACCCCAAGGGCAATTTGGGAAATTACGCCTTGGCGGTCGTTTCATACTGGGTGTGCACACACAGACCTTGTTTTGGTGCTTGTGTTTGTTTAGAAAGGTTAGGTGGACCCGGGATCGGAAGTTCTGGGCTTGGGCCTGAGTCTCAGCCCAAGGTTGCCGTTTTGGGCAATGGAGATCGATCTGCATGGCATGGAGATCGATCTCTCTGTGCCTGGAAGTCGTTGGCGGTGGCGTTCGAAGGACGGCCACGGCGATGGCCGTCGCTTCCCCTGTCAGGGGAGGGGAGACTTTTGCTCCCCTCCTTCGCCTTTCCCCCGCCTTCGCCGGCTTTCCCCCAGCCTTACCCCTTCCCCTCTTCCTTCCTTCCTTCCGCTTCTTCCTTCTTCCTCCTCGCGAAAGCTCTGCTTCCCCTGTTCCGGCTGAGAGCTTCCACTTCGCCGTTCTCCCTCCTCCGGCCACCGTTCTTGGAGCTTGAAGGCTCGTTGGAACCGTGACAGCGTGAGGAAGATCCTAGGCTTGGCCTCGCGGATTGAAGCAGCTTTGTGGAGGTAGGGTTCTCACTCAAAACTCCGGCTGTTTTGAGGGTTTGAAGTCCAGTTTTGATTTTCGATAGATCTCCTTGTGGACTTGGTGTTTTCCGGTTTTGAAGCCTTGAGTAGCTTCGTAGCACTGAGATCGACCAGCCCACCTAGTTTGGTGAGGTATGGTGGAGGTTTCCGGCGGTATCCCTCGCCGTCCGGCTGCCGGAGAACCCAGTCAAGATCGATCTCATGGGATGAGATCGATCATGTTTGGGGTGGCACGCCCCGCCCGAGCGAGAGCGATCTCCCTGGAAGGGAGATCGATCTCGTGGTGGGCGGCGTCGGTACGTCAAGGGTCACATACAAGATCGATCTTCATATGGGTGGAGATTGATCTCGTTGGGGTGACCAGGACGGGTGCTTCTAGCCTCGAGGAAGATCGATCTCGCTACTATAGGAGATCGATCTCCTTCGGTGCAGAGAGGGTTTTTACTTGCTTTAAGTGTTGTTTTGCCCGCGGGGCTTCGCCTGCAAGTGGTTTTGACGGTTTAGCCCTCGGGGCTTAACATGTTACCTATCATGCTTATTGTTTACTGCTTTGTGGTTAACCGAGGGAATAATGAACCCTCGGGAATGCTTAATATAAATGGGCCATGGGTTATGCCCTTTTATCGCTTTGTGGTGAACCGAAGGAGTCATGACCCTCGGGAGTGATAGTATAAATGGGCCGAAGGTGTGCCCTTGTTGTGCTGTTTGTTACTGTTTTCCCTACTCATATCCTGCCCTGCTTCATGTGCATTAGACATGCTAGGTTTTACTGGGTGGGGTTGACCCGTGAACTTCTGTGATCAAAGGCTAGGTGGTGGATGCCGTTACCCCGACTCGTGTCCCCATGCTGCTGTCCAGTATGGGTGAGGGTGTGCTACAGGTATCGTCTGGCCCACCCTGTGTCAGGGACCGTCGGAGATAGTCCAATCCTCGAGCAGTGGCTGTCGGAGGGACGTACGTTGGACAGGAACCCTGGGGGGGGAAAGACATCGATGGGATCGATGGACTCCCTGGCTAGACTTAGTCCTTGGTCGGGAGTTATGGGTCCTGTTGGCTCTGTGGCTTGGAGTACTGAGAGATGGTAGTCTTAACCACGGTCGTTCCGCCAAGTGTGGAGATCCCGCTTGGAGAAGGGTGTCCTACCATTAACGTCATGTCCACCATGTGTCAGGGATTGTCGGAGTTGTCCACCCCTTAGCAGTGGTTGTCGGAGGGGCGTACTTGGGACAGGAGTCCTTCGGGTTATTGACGGGATTTATGGGATCCTTGGCAAGCCTCAGTACTTGGCTTCAGAGTTGGTTCGTTTGGGTTTGCCTTCTTAGCGAGAGTGGTAGAGTAGGACCCTGCTGAGCTGTTGCTCATTCCTACCTGGACTGTGTTGTTTGCAGGTGCGGGTCCCAGCTCCTCTCCGGTGCTTCCCCGTCGGTTGTCTCGTGGTGGCGCGCCGGCTCCTGACCATGTCTGAGGGTCAGGATGGTTTTGTTTGTGCGTTTGCGGAGACCCCGGTGGGTGCTGTAGCTTCTTGGGGATTGTTGATCCCTTGCAAACCTTGTTGTACTAGAACTCTGTTTAACTCTTTTATGTCTGTTTGTAATAGTTGTTAATAGATGTTGTAGTAGTTACTTCCGCCTTGTGCTTGTTGGCAACTGTTTCCGCCAGCGGTCTTTTAGTCTCAACTTTTTCCGCCAGTTGAGGCTAGTAGATGTAGGTTTTCTGTCGCGCCCCGACCCTCAGAGCGCACCCGGGCCGGGACCGCGAGGGGGAAAACCTACAACTACAGCCTCAACTGGCGGAAACAGTTGAGACTACGGCCAGCTGGCGGAAACAGCTGCCAACAGGCACAAACGGAAGCAAAGGGCTAAACAACAGCTATTAACATTTATTACAAAACGGTAATAAAAGAGTTAACATGGTTCTAGAACAACAAGCTACAAGGGATCAACAGTCCCCAAAAGGAAGCAACACCACCCACCGGGGTCTCCGCGAACGCACAAACGAACCCATCCTGACCCTCAGACATGGTCAGGATCCGGCACGCTGCCACGAGACGACCGAGGGGGTAACACCGGAACAGAGCGGCCACCTGCACCTGCAACAAACACAGTCCAGGTAGACATGAGCAACAGTTCAGCAGGGTCCTACTCCACCACTCTCGCTAAGAAGGTAAAACCCAAAAGAACCAATCCTGAGGCCAAGTACCGAGGCTTGCCAAGGATCCCATAAATCCCGTCAATAACCCGAAGGGTTCCTGTCCTAGGTGCGTATCTCCGATAACGCCACTGCTCAGGGGTGGGCAACTCCGACATTCCCTGACGCAGGGTGGACTCGAAGCAACCAGTAGGACCCCCTTCTCCAAGCGGGATCTCCGCACTTGACGGAACAACCGAGGTTAAGACT
Organism: Narthecium ossifragum; assembly: GCA_963920575.1. Classification (NCBI taxonomy): domain Eukaryota; kingdom Viridiplantae; phylum Streptophyta; class Magnoliopsida; order Dioscoreales; family Nartheciaceae; genus Narthecium; species Narthecium ossifragum. The sequence goes on along the minus strand of OY986971.1, from coordinate 2,943,585 downwards.
ACCATCACTCGGTACTCTAAGCAACAGAGTCAACACCAACCCAACCTACCCTAGCATGTCTAATGCACAGGAAAACAGGGCAGGATAAGTATGATAAAGCTGTAAACAAACAACACAGCAAGGGCACACCTTCGGCCCATTTACACTAAACACTCCCGAGGGTCATGACTCCCTCGGTTCACCACAAAGCGGTAAGAGCATACCGTCAGTCCATTTATTCTACTCACCCCGAGAGACATCACCCTCTCGGTTCAACCACAAAGCGATAAGCATTCATGCACGATCCATAACAGGACAAACCACAAGGGTAAAAATCGTAAAAACCACTTACATGCGAAGCCCCGCGGGCAAAACCTTCGAAAACCCTCTCTGCTATCGAAGGATCGATCCTCACCAAGGAAGGATCGATCATTCAAGCAACAGTGAGCTTCCCTCACTGTCGGGCCAAAGAAGATAGATCATTCCTCCCAGGAAGATCGATCATTCTCGGGACGAAGGGTAACCATGCTTACCCAGGCCCCATGATCGATCTCCTCCCATAAGAAGATCGATCATGTGCTGGGCGCAGCAAGCCAACACCAGAGGACCGATCCTTTCTCCCAGGAGGATCGATCCTGATGGGTTCCGGCGTGCTTCCGGCCGGAGAACCGCCGGAAGACACAACCAAACCTCATCAAACTTGGTGAGTTGGTAGATCTGAGTACCACGAGGCTACTCAAGGCCTCAAAACCGGGAAACAACAACTCCACAAGGAGATTAATCAAGAAAACAAAACCGGATTTTAAACTTTCAAAGCTAGCCGGAGTTTGGAGTGGGATCCCTACCTCTTCAACGCAGCTTCGATCCACAAGTCCTACCCCAGGACCTTCCTCGCCTTGCCACGAACCCAACGAGCCTTCAAGCTCCAGGAGAGGTGGCCGGAGGAGGAAGAACGGCGAGCGGAAGCTCTCAGCCGTAACAGGGGAAAACAGAGCCGGGAGGAAGAAGAGGGAAGAAGAGAAGGAAAGAAAGGGGGAGGGGAAGGGGTAAGGCCGGGGAAAGCCGGCGAATGCGGGGAAAAGCTGGGGGAGAGGAGGGAAAGTCTTCCCTCCCCTGACAGGGGAAGCGACGGCCACCGCGGTGGCCGTCCTTCGAAAGCCACCGACAGAGACTTCCAGGCACATGCAGGATCGATCCTCCACGACCAAAGGATCGATCCTCCCTACCCAGAAGTGCAAACTTGGGCTGGAAAACGGGCCCAAGCCCAGAACTCCCAAACTAGGTCCCACCTAACCTTTCTAACAAACACAACCATCAAGCAAGGCCTGTGTGTGCACACCCAGTGTGAAACGACCGCCAAAGCGCAATTTCCCAAATTGCCCCTGGGGTCAACGACAAGCCAAGGGGATAGAGGGACATGTCCTCACATTTTCCCCCTCGTGTCCCGGCCCGGTGTGGGTTCTGCGGGTCGGGGCGCGACAGCGGCGGAGGAGTTGCAGGGGGAGAGGAGGGAGAGGGGAGGGGGACAAGAGGGGGAGAGGACCTCGGGAGAGGGATGGGGACAAGAGAAAGGGAAGAGGGACGGGGAGAGGAGGGGGAGAGGGAGGGGGATGATAGAGTTATAGTTGGGATTAGGATTTGGGTTATCATAGGGATAAAAAGGTCATCAAAAATAGATAACCAACCATAACTATCCATAACTGATGTAAAATGGTGTTAAGACCTTAAATCTAATGATAGGGGTGTACCCATCAACAAGTTTCACAAATTTGATGTAAACACCAATTATCTATATAATTTATACATCGTATGATTTCAGCTCACTCCTCGGCGTTGTGCCGTGCTTGGCTTGATCCTGTGACGAATTAGTCTAATATATTCGGGCGGCTGGTCGTGTCAGGCCCCCCAAGTCCACAGCTCGGCTGGTCGGGCCGAGCTGAATACTCTACTGTGTCCATAATAAAGGTAAATTACAATATTAGACATTGTGTTTACGTCAAGTTTCATTTAAATTTCTACAATTTCAAAGTTTTCAAATAATACCAAGACGTTTTGGATTTTGTTTCAAATAAGGCTCTAAGCACCTACACCATTAGTGGGTTGACGGCAATCTAATACAAAAGGGTAAATTACATTTTTGTCCTTGTGGTTTGAATCAAGGTTCACTTAAGTCTATGTGGTTGGGTCAAGTTTTATTTAAACCATTGTGGTTTTGGTCATGTGATGTCACGTGATTCATTTGCCGTCAACCCTCTAGCGGCGTCTGCCGTAAGGCCTTATTTGAAACGAAATTTAAATGACAGAATCTTATTTGAATGTTTTGAAACTATATGATTTTAAATGAAATTTGATCCAAATCATAAGGCCCAAAATAGTAATTTAACCTCCATAATAATACAAGGTATGAGAATAAGGGTGAGTAAAACCGAATCGAAACCCAAAAACCGTATCAAACCGAATGATTTCGGTCCATCCAGGTTCAATTTCTTAGTCCATCCAATTCGGTGCGCTTTTCTTTTTAAAAAAAATCCAGTTCTTTTGTTTAGTTCATGTCGGTTTTCACTTTGAAATTTTCGTTAAAACTAAAAACTGAAATTTTTAGTTAAATAATTATTTTTATTATTTTATAATATAAGTACATATATAATACGGTCCAGTTTGGTTTGATTTTTAAAATTTTGAACCAAATTACTATGGTTTAGTTTTGACTTGTAATTCGTTTGGTTCGGTTCTTGAAACCATGGATTAAAAAAATTCGGTCTTTCGATTTTGGACCGAACACCACCGAACTGAAAACCGAAAATGCTCACCCTATTAAGGGCGTGTTTGGTTCACATGAAATGGCTCAGAAGTTACTTTTTGAAGTGACTTCTGAGCCACTTCATGTGTTTGGTTGCTCTTCTAAATCACTGTAGCCAAAGCTACCACTTCCCATTTCGACTTCGGGTCTTTTTGGCCTGAAGTCATTTGAGTGGCATTTGAAGTGGGGAAATAATATTAATAATATTATACTGTAATAAAATATTAATATAAGTAGGTCTCACATATCACGTGTCACCTCGTGATTGGTCCACGTCATCTAAAATAGTATTAATAATATTATACTATAATAAAATATTAATATAAGTTATTAAATTATTAATATTTTAAGATTAAAATATTGTTTTAATGTTTTAATTTTAATATTTTAAGTGGCAAATAATGTTAATATTATCATATTGTAATAAAAATATAAATATAAATGAATCCCACATGTCACGTGGCACCTCGTGATTGGTCCACGTTATCTAAAATAATATTAATAATATTATACTGTAATAAAATATTAATATAAGTTATTAAATTATTAATATTTTAAGATTAAAATATTATTTTAATGTTTTAAATGGCAAATAATGTTAATAATATCATACTGTAATAAAAATATTAATATAAATGGATCCCACATGTCACGTGGCACCTCGTGATTGGTCCACGTCATTTAAAATAATATTATTTTTAATATTTTAATATATGAAAATTATTAAAATATTAAATAGTTGGGGGTGACCATATCCCACTTCAAACACCAACCAAACACAAGAACTCAGAAACCCCCAGAAGTCACTTAACTTCACTCCCCAGAAGTCACTTCACTTCAGCTCACTTTTCAATAACCAAACATGTCCTGAGAAGAAAAAAGTTTCTCGCACTGGATTCAGGCTATTAAGAAAGTTTATCGGTTCCGGATCCAGGCTATACTGAATCCGACCCGTAGACCCGCTCGAGAATCTCCGGTTTGGAATCATTCTTTGCTTCTAAACGAAGCACCACGACACCATGACCACGCCGAAGAGCTCCCGTGCAACACGTGTCCTCTCCATCGAGCCACCCTTCTTAATCACCAAGGAGCAAGGAACCCTCTCCCTCCCTCTTCCTCTCCTCTCACTGAAAGCCATAAAGCCGTCTCCTCTGTCCTGTGTTCCTCGCCACCAGAGGGAAAGGGATCCCCAGATCGAGGTCTAGATCTAAAGGTTAGGGCTACGATGGCGCTGGAGTGGGTGGTGCTGGGATACGCTGCGGGAGCGGAGGCGATCATGATACTGTTGCTGACCTTGCCGGGGCTGGATCGGCTCCGGCGAGGGCTGGTGTCGGTGGTGCGGAGCGCTCTGAAGCCGATGATGTCGGTGGTGCCCTTCTGTCTGTTCCTGCTGCTGGACATCTACTGGAAGTACGAGACCCGCGTGAGCTGCGCGGATGAGCACGCCTGCACCCCCGCTGAGCATATGAGGCACCAGAAGTCGATCATCAAGAGCCAGCGCAACGCCCTCCTCATCGCCTCGGCTCTGCTCCTCTACTGGCTCTTGTACGCCGTCACCGGCCTCGTCGTCCGCTTGGATCAGCTCCAGCAGCGCGTCGAAAAGCTCAAGCGCCAGGACTGATCGATCTCCTCTCCATTCCTTTGCTCTCTTCGTCAAAGATCTGAATCGATTGGGTATCGTTTATATACCCCTTTTCATCTTGTTTTGGAACTTAAATCTGATGCCTTTGTGGTACCCAGCTAGAGACTTTTCCTCTTGTTTTGGAACTTAGATCTGATGCCTTTGTGGTGCCCAGCTATTAGTTTTGGCTCTTTCTTTTATTTCTCGTGTTTCTTCCAGTCTTGCAATGGTGATGTCGTTTGTATGGATGGTTTTAATTTGTATACACTTGAGATGGTGTTGAAGTGATTTTGTCCTGCTGATGGAATACGGAAGTTAGGGTTTGAATTCGTGTTTGTCTCTCTGGAAGGAAATCAGTGTTGGAATAGTAAGTCTGCTCTTATTTGTTGATCTTTGGTATTGTTGGTATAATCTGCTCGTATCTGTTGATCTCAAAGCCTTCCCTTTTGATCGTGGGAAAAAGAATGAGATGATATTGGCTGTGCAATTTAGCAGTTCTGTATCCAGAAAATTAAACAGAACGTTTCTTTGAAATTCGTAAGCAAGCATGATCTCCCATAGCGTCTTGCAGACTGTAACAAGACTGTTTCTAATCGCACAGCTGGGTGCATTCCCCTGCTGTTATAGTTGTGATAGGTGATGGGGACTGGGGAGCGTACTTGGTGTTAATTTTGCCGAAGTAAGCTCTCCATGGAAAAGTTGGTTCAAATGGTTGATTCTTAGCTCGTTTATTATTTGCTCTTAATTTTTGCAAAGCTTCAGTGAGTATAGTCAGCCTATGAGATTTGCTTGTGGTATTGGAAAGGTATTTCGTTTCCAGCTTGTTACTGTCTGGATGTGCTTTATGCCATGAGTCATGAGTTTAAATTGACAGTGTTTTGTGTTAGTGATAATTTCTCAGAGCAAGTGCGTTCTTAAACTGTTTCTGTTTTCCTGTACCCATTTAGTTGGAATTCTAGTGCTAAATATTTTAGGCCAAGTTTATCTGTGCTGGAAGTTTCAGTAGCAAAGTCTTTTGCTTCAGAAGCCATATGATTCAATGCCTAATGTTGCACAAAAGTGATAATGTCACAGATATTTGTCTTTGCTCATAAATGAAAGCATTTGGTCATTTGAGATTTGGTGTTTCTTGGAGCCCCGAGTATTATGCAGATGAAGTTGCCTCTGGCACTTGTCTTCTTATGCATTGGATTGTTTGGAAAGCGCTCAAAGAGTTGGTTTGACCGATGATCTTATTTGTCATCATACAGGGTTGTAGGATTATAACATGTACCTTGCTTTAACTTGTTTAGATTGAGCAGCAAAATGGGTGATGTTTTTATTATTGCTTGATTTGTGATAAACTGAGTCGAGTAGAGCAGATTTGGTGATAAATTTTAAGATTGTATTATTTAGTAGAGGGTTTTAAAAAGTCGCAAATTCAAGCATTTCCTTTGAGAGTAGGGTAACTAATTGGAAATACGGGATACGGAATTTCACATGAAGTTGATTGTCACTCCTGCTTTGATCCTGGAAACCCAAGATTCTTTTGAAATTGTTATGTCAAAGGCGAGTTTGCTTGTTGATTTGAAAGAAGCTGTTAAATTGAATGCTTTTGACACTGGTTTTGTTGATATAGGTTACATACATCTATGATTGAAATGGACCTTTGATTTCAGTAGAGGCCTTTTACGTATCTGCATGGACTGCGGCTCTACTAACAGGGACCGAGTATAGATATCAGATTGTAGTGGCCTATCATAGGTTGGGATATAGTAGAAAACTCTTTTAAAGCCCTTGCTTTATTTGAACCATGAACCTTCCAACCAAGTCATTTTGTTACAGCTAGGAAATGCTGCCATAGTATCTGCTTTTGCCTGATTTGTTCTGAAGGATGCACAAAGAGAGGTGCATTGGTGAGAAGAGGAGTTTTCAATTAGCAACTGGAAAATAAAACTTTGCCTGTCTACTTTGAGTGGATAATGGGTTCAATTATTATTTGACATTTTGCTCTTGGCAATGGCTGTTTACTTGCTGACAATTGGTCTATCTTGTTGCTCAGTGTCAATGCATCCAAGTAACATTAGGTGAGTCTGCTTTGATGGACGAAACATATAGGACGTTATCCGTAGGTAAATCATAGCAACCTGGTTTCACGAAACATAGTTGTATTTTGAACCTTGCTAAGTTTTATGCAATTGGTGTGGTATGTTGGAATGAAATCGAATTGTATATATATTGGATTGGATTTGTTGCTTCATGGCAGATTTAACGCTTGAAATAACCCTCCTTGGGGCTTTGCATTATTGAAGTTTTTTAAGTTAGAAAACTCTACTGGAGATAAGTCAACTTGATGCAGTTTTGAAGCTCAAATGAGATCAGGATACACAATGCTATTTTCCATACTGTATTTGTGTTGTAATCAGATTATCCATCTGCTATTAAAATAGGAGATGGTTAAAGTGGTAGTACCAAAGTGTCCCACAGGATAGGGTCATAATCCCGGGCCATCATAGCTTGGGGATTTGACCCCAAGACCTATTCTCTAAGATACTTGGTGCTATCACTTGAGCTAATCAAGTAATTGTGGACTCTATAATGCATGAGACAGTTTTGTGTATCATTATTCATATGTAAGACAAGTAAGATGGTTACATTAGGTTCTCTTGATTGGTTATATTAAACCTTCAGCTTGCATCCTCAAGTGGTTAATTAAATCCTATTTTCATGTAGTTGTTGGACACTTGTCCTGCCTTTTTGTCTCCTCACGTTACAGGGATGTCTCGAAATCTTCTTTTCTTTTCTTTTTTTTCGCTGGCCTCATTGCTAAGAATACCAATGAGATCAAGGCAATGTTGCATAAGCTTTGCACTCACAATAATCTGTAACCAAGGCAGATCAATTCATTTCCTAAAAATCAGTTGATATCACAATATTCAAGAAACAAGCATACCATGCAAACATTTTGAGTTAATTGTGTATGCTCAGTGTTTTAAATTTGAAATATGGATTTCATGGAAGAGCAAGACATGCTTTCACATAAAGCCATTCTCTCTTCACCAGGGAGACAGGGGCTGTTTGGTTTGGGTGTATCGTGATGCACCAAATCCCCTGTTTGGTTCACAGGGTGCATCGCGCGATACACCGTGATACTTTGATCCATCGTTTGATTCGCACGGTGCATCGCGTGACGCATGTATCACATGATGTATTTTCATCTGATTTCGTGCATCATATGAAACGACTAAAATGGGCATTTCATACGATGCACCCTCGCGCGAGCTTTCACCGACAAACCCGACACTGATTCAAAGGCAAACCAAACATAATATAATAAAATTTTAATATATATATTCACAACATTTATATCAATAATATATATATATCATTGAGATTAAAATAATATAAGATTTTAATATATATATATTAAAATTTAACTTTATTGCATCGTTATGTGAACTTTATATGAATTATATATATTATTGAGATATAATATAATATATATATTATTGATATTAAAATAATATAATATTTTAATATGTATATTAAAATTTAACTTTATTGCATCATTATGATATGAATAATATATATATATATATATATATATATATTATTTTAATGTGAACATTATATAAATAATGTTGCATCCTATGATCCCAAAAACAAACCAAACATCAGCATCAGATGACCGATGCATGCATCGTGGCCACGATACATGCATCCGACGATGCACAGTCACCAACAATTCATGCAACCAAACGCCCCCTTAGCAACCAATGTGTGTTACCGCCAAAATTTGGCATATTCCGAGGGTCAAATGAGAAGGTCAAAATCAACACCGAGAGGGTCTCAACCGGGATGGAGCAATAATAGGAGTTAATGGTGGGCGATGTGAAGAGCAACCGTCGACAATCATAGAGATCATGGGGAGCAAAATGGGCTTCAACCACCAAATCATGGGCTAAACGTTAGAGATCATAGGAAGTTGCTCTTGAGCAATTTGTATAAATGTCTTGTAGAAGAAAGAAAAGAGACCCGAACACATCTATCAATGAATGCTTCTTATTTTTCATACTGTTCATCTTCTACCTAGGAGTAGTGTACCATTCATCTTCTACCTAGAGTAGCATAGTCGGTTCTTCTTCTACCTAGGAGTAGTGTAACAGTCCTCTTTCTACCTAGGAGTAGCCATTAACCCGCCTAGGAGTAGGAGTAACCTCCGACCATTCATAGGAGTAGCCATATCCATAACGTAGACTTAGAGCTGGAATCCCAAAAGTCCTCTTAGTTGAGGCACGGCAGAATCCACCACCCTTTTGATCCCATCCCTGCGCAACGGTTGGCACGCCTCAAGTGCCTGGCGACCACGCGCCCGTCGTCGGCGTTTTTTCCATGTTCCCCTGTTTTTTTCAGGTAACAATTTGGCGACCACAGTAGGAGGCCAAAAAATGCCACTTAAGTCTACCATCATTGATCCTCAGGATCGATATGAACCAGACGGTTCGTCCTCTCAAAATCCGATGGATGTACCATTAGCCTCGGAGACCTTAGGCAGCGATGCACCCCACCCTCAAGATAAGGAACTGGAGGAAATTTGGAAGGACGCCCTGAAAGGAATCAGAAAGGTAACAAATCAGCTTGAATTAATGGCCGCGACCTATCATTCCCAACGACAATCGAAGCGGATAAAAGCTCAAGAGTTGATAGCTCATGGAAAAAACGAGGCCACGACTACGCAGCAAAACCTCTCTGACCAAATTTCTCAAGCAGTAACCATAACCCAAACAGAGTTGCTCGTCCTGGAGGAGCCACCACAGTCAACAGAGGAGATGGTCATCATCATGGAAGCAGATCCAAAACTTGTGATAGAGGTTCATCTCGAGCTCGGGGGGCAACAAACCAAAAGTGCATCCATCAATGGTGTCGACAATGGTAGCATCGACAATGTTGGAGACGGCAGCACCATCAACGATGTCGACAAAAGTGGTTCAATATCTCCCTTGACATCGACGACTTCGATGAAAGCTACGTCATCAACGATGGCGCCGTCGACGACGACGACAACGTCGACAACTCCGACGGCGACGACATCGACAACTTCGACGACGGCGGCGTCGACGAGGATGATGGTGGCGTCGACGAGGATGATGATTACATCGACAATATTGATGACTACGTCGGCTCCAAACGTACCTGCATCGACTGGATGGCTAGCCCAATGGTCACGGAGAAGTTTCCGTTCGACCCGGGGGGCAAGATGTGGTCATCGCATCCCACCACACCAGTGGTCAGCAAGGTCACGCCTCACCAACCCGTACGCACCGACGTTCTCGATCCCTTGGGCATCAAATCTCTCTTCGGCGGAGCTCTTCGACATCAAAGCCCCACATTCTCGCCCACAGCACCGGCGTCCTCGACCCCAAGTAACCCCCGAGCGCCACCACCACCGTAGAGGAATGGGATCACACCTTCCAGATCAATGCCTGTGGGGCATTCCTGTATTCCTGGGAGGTGGCGAATCACCTGATCCAGGGCAGCGGGGACATCGTGGCGGTGACAACGACGTTGGTGGAGACGATGCGCTAGAAGTACAAGGCGTTCACGGCGGCAATGAAGGCCATGGCGAGGTTGATGGCTAGAAGGACGACGACGTTGGTGGAGCTCTACTACGAGAACAAAGGAGAAGGTGAGGAGGCCATGGCGAAGGAGAAGAAAGGAACGCCGACGACGATGCAACTCGCGAGAGCTGGGCGGAGTGGTACCCGTCGGCATTCGAACAGAGCCCGATCTCGGAGTCTTCGACGACCTCAGCCTCAACATCCGACCTCAACAGCCTCGGAGAAGCCCGACGTACTCGACAACCTCGGCTTCAACATCCGACCCCAGCGATCTCGATGACCTCGGCCTCGACAGCTCCGACCCCAGCGACCTCTGCAACCTCTGAGTCCTCGACGACATCGGTGACCCCGGGGAAACCCGACCTCGACGACCTCGGCCTCGATATCAGTAGCTCCGTCGACCTCGACTCCGACATCCGAGGCCGCCCCTCGATGACCTCAGCGAAGCAGGGGAGGCTGATAGCAAGGTAGAGGGGCCGGAATGGGGCGTCGAAGAAGCCGGACCTTGGTGACCCTAACATCCTCGGCGACTACGGCCTCGATATTCGAGGTGAGGCTCCGACCCTTGACGTACTCGGCAACCTCGGAGATGCCCGACCTCGGCAACCTCGGGGAAGCCCGACCTCGGCATACTCGACGGCCTCGGAGAAGCCTGACCTCGGTGACCCCGGAGATGCACAACCTTGGCGAAGACCGACCTTGGAACCCTCGGCGCCCTCGACAACCCTGGCGAAGCAGAGGAGATCTGGACGGTAGCAGGGGAGCCGGAACGGTGGCGTTCACTGGAGGTGGATAACGGCGAACCAAGGCCCGATCGAGGCTGGATCCCGGCGAACAAGGCTGGATCGAGATTGAAGGGGCGTCGAGGAAGTTCTCCAGTATTCTTCGAGGGAAGAAAGGGCTGAGTTGCTTGATCACGCCGTCGAGTTCATCCAACGGCTAAGGATCCATGTCACTTAATATGCAGCCTCAAGGACCTCCACCCGATCATGCATCGAGGCGTCCGAGTCTTAGCTCAATCTCGTCATTAAATCCTTCGAAGCTCATGTTCAACACGTGCCCAACTCTTTGCTGCACCCAACATGTAGTCCCATAGCCTCGAGCTCGATGACATTATTTTCCATGCGAGTTTTCATCACATAGCCTCGAGCTCGATGATATTATTTTTTCCGTGCGAGTTCTTCAACTCCCACGGAAAAAAGGGGGGCATTGTGTTACCGCCAAAATTTGGCATATTCCGAGGGTCAAAAGAGAATGTCAAAATCTACACCGAGAGGGTCTTAACCGGGATGGAGCAATAATAGGAGTTAATGGTGGGCGACGTGAAGAGCAACCGTCGGCAATCATGGAGATCATGGGGAGCAAAATGGGTTGCAACCACCAAATCATGGGCTAACCGTTAGAGATCATGGGAAGTTGCTTTTGAGCAATTTGTATAAATGTCTTGTAGAAGAAAGAAAAGAGACCCGAACACATCTATCAATGAATGCTTCTTATTTTTCCTACTGTTCATCTTCTACCTAGGAGTAGTGTACCATTCATCTTCTACCTAGAGTAGCATAGTCGGTTTTTCTTCTACCTAGGAGTAGTGCAACAGTCATCTTTCTACCTAGGAGTAGGAGTAACCTCCGACCATCAATAGGAGTAGCCATATCCATAACGTAGACTTAGAGCTGGAATCCCAAAATTCCTCTTAGTTGAGGCACGGCAGAATCCACCACCCTTTTGATCCCATCCCTACGCAACGGTTGGCACGCCTCAAGTGCCTGGCGACCACGCGCCCGTCGTCGGCGTTTTTTCCATGTTCCCCTATTTTTTTCAAGTAATAATGTGTCATCGCGGCCCATCTTGCTACCAGCAGTGTAGCGCTCAAGGGTAGCCAACCCTTTCAAAGAATGCAACTCTACGAAGAACTTTCTCCCTCCTCTCCGACCTCCCCATCCCTTTCACTACCTCCCCATCCCTTTCACTGACAGCAACGGGATCTCTGACTTCCCCATATGATCCCGACCGGCCTTCCACCGACGACCTCCCCATTACCACCTTCGACGACCTCAGGAATGAAGGCGAAGCGTCAGGAAGCCCAAGCGTCGTGGGAGGGTATTTTGAATGTTAAAAAAATACAGCTAAACATAACCATGTGTCAGGGTAGTAAACGCTTTAAGAAAAATTTATCCGACCTTACAACTAAATATTTCCTATCAGGGACTAAACGTCAATTATCTCAATTTTTTTTTTTGGTGTTTGCACCGTAGAGCCCAAGCATGTTTGTCGTAACGAAGATCTGACGGTTGAAATCGCGTCCTTCTTTCTCGCTTTCTTTCTTTCTCCACAAGTAAAGTGATGTGATAAAAGAATACAATTGATCTTAACAGCTGGATTTGCATCCGATGGTCAATATCCATTGCTGCAGGTCCAACAATCCATTATCGATGGCAGCCTCACGAATCCCTCCCTCTTCGTCGTGACTGTCATGCAGTGCATAATATGATGCTATTGAGAGGAAAGTCTTCTTCTTTACGCTCTCTCTTCTCCCGCTACTCCAAACCCCAAAACCCCCGCCCGCCGCCGCCCCACCATGTCCCCTCCGCCTACGCTCCCTGTTCTCGTCTCTTCTCGGCGGCGGCGGCGACATCGACGACGAGTAGATTCATCGGCTCCAGCAGATCCTTCTATAAGCACAACCCTCTTTTCCAACGGTTCAAGCGATCCTACTTTGTGGTGATGAATAGCCGTGTTGAGGGCCGCAGCCGCCGCGGCAAGGCGATCGTGGTCCTCATCGCCTGCGGCACGCTGATCGTGGTCGAAATCGCCTGCGGCGTTGCTTTATCCGTCGCCTATTTTGAGAGAGTCGAAACCGTTCCTTACTCCAAGCGCAAGCACTCCATGCTTGTACCCCCCGCGTTAGAGCGGGGCATCGGCGAGTACCTGTTCTACGAGATGAAGAAGGACTTTGGGGACAAGATCCTTCCCGACACCCACCCGGAGACAATTCGGGTGCGGCGGCTGTCGAAGGAGATCATCGACGCCGCGGAACGGGGGTTGCAGCTTCATGAGTACCAGAAAGGGGCCAATTGGGAGGTTATTGTGGTGAAGGATAGCAGGGTGAATGCCTTCTGCCGGCCCGGTGGGAAGATCGTGGTGTACAATGGCCTTCTTGATCATTTCAAGACGGACCTGGAGATCTCCACTGTTATTGGGCGTGAGGTATAGATTTTTGGGTTTGTTTCTTGTATACTTGATTTTGGGCATTTGGCACTCTGGATTTTTGATGTTGCTGGTTGTTGATGGTGCTTGAGGTCGGGCACGCCATTGCGAGGCACTCTGCGGAATCGATCAGCAAGAGATGGTATCTTTGGTTACTTGACACCCATCCGATAATACCGTTGGCGCTTTTATATCCAGGATTTGTCAATCGAGTATCCGCTTTTCTCTTCAGGCTTCCTTTTTCTCAACAGTGAGTGGTTTTCATCTTATCAATTTCTTTTATGTATCCCAGGAATGGCGGGAATTTAGTTTGAAGATCAGATTTGACCTGTTAAAGTTTACTAGTCATAATAATTCACATGAACAACCTATTCATTGCTCAAACTCTAATTTCGCTGAATGTCTAATTAGTTGGTGTGCTATAACTTTGATTTTATTTTGTCTTTTAGTTTATCTCATTTAGCTCGATTCCATTCTTTAATTTACCTAATTTAATCCGATCACATGAAGAGATCATTCGCAAGTTTACTTTTGTGATGAGCTTGCATCTTTATGTGATCACATAGAGATACATTCTTGCATTTCCTTTTTTTTTGTCTGATATACACAAGCTCATATTGCAACAGTTTGCAGTGGCTGCCTCCAAGTAGTGTCCTAAAATGACTTGGGAATAGGGGATCAAACAATCAGAATTTTTCTGCAATAAGTGCCCTTTTCATGCGAATTCCCTATGACATTTTCTGCATTGTATGTAATTGTTTCCTACCTTTTATCCTTCTGCCCTCTCTGTCTGCCAAGTCCACATCACAGAGTTTTGTCCATAATTTGTTGGCCCTACGTGAAATCTTGAGCTACTTGAGTTGTTTGTATATTCTTTTCTTTACATCTTCCTACTTGTATGATCAGATTTCCAGTGTGAATTATATGAAATTCTTTCTCGTACCAAGGACACAAAGCTTCCTCATATATGAACCTCTGTTCATGTCATCTCCATTGCTGTAAAGGGAGCGCATAAAATGAAGTGTTAGATTCCATAACATGATTACGTTCAATCCCATGCCTTGGCCTAGAATCTTATACTACCATTCGTACCAAGCATGTGGAAATTTAACTTCTTTGGAACGAACAGCCAACTTTAGATTCTTGATAATGACATGAACATGGATATCTCAATCCCTATATCCGTTGCATTTGGCTAGACACTCAATCATCAGTGTTGTTATCCTTTTTTCTTAATTTTCATAGTACTGTCACCAGGTCAATGCTCAACCTTCCTTTTGTTTCTTGAAGGTTTAAGGGTATATGAAATTTGTGATATATTTATATGTTCCCCAAGGCTAAACTCATTAGAGTTACCTTAGGATTGCGAGTTTCTGGCAGTGATGCTAGTAAATCTTATTTTTTTCACGTAAAATGGATGTCAAATGTTCCAAATTCTGGCACATAGCTGTTCGCGGAGTTTAAAGAATCCTCTGAAATGTAGAGTACTTTATTGATTCTCTGCACGAGGTTATTGAGACTAATAGTGGTGTATCAAGACAGTTTAGTTTAGTTTATCATTGGATTGGCTTTTGTTGATTGTCAAAAAGAGTGCTTAAAGAATCTTAGGAATGCCATAAGTTGATGACAAAACTTTGTAGCCTGGGTACATTTGGAACAAAAAACAATGCAATTCATGTGTCTAAATCCATATTGCAAGGAATCAAAGCAAGCCAAAACAGCTTGATTACAAATATTTCAATTCTACGAACATTTTGCAGACATCAGATCAAACACTAACTAGTTCACTATAGAAATTGATTGCATGATGTATTTATGTTTGCTTTGTTATTGCAGGATGGATAATGAGGCTGACTATATCGGGCTTATGCTGCTTGCTTCGGCTGGATACGACCCCCGTGCGGCCCCAAAAGTCTATGAGAAACTGGGGCGGATGCACGAGGACGGCTCGGCCAAGTCGGAATATTTGTCTCGTCACCCATCCTGCGAGACAAAGGCAAAGTTGCTTTCTCAGGACAAAGTGATGGAGGAAGCTCTGGCTGTTTACAGAGAAACAGTTGCTGGTCGTGGTGGCAGCTCAACTGATAAAGAAAAAATGACAGTTGCTGGTTGCGGTGGCGGCTCAACTAATAAAGAAAAGGAGACAGTTGCTGGTCGTGGTGGCGGCGGCTCAAGTAATAAAGAAAAAGAGAAGAAAGAAAGAAAAAGTGAAGGGACTCATATGGCGCGTTTGGCTCCCCCATTAGGAACTGAATTAGCGGAATTGTACTCAAGAATGGAATCGCACAGCCATTCCGGGTTCCGCTCATTTCTGTTTTCGTCGGGTGCCAAACGAACGAACCGATGGGATGAGATTGGTGGAACCGATGGAATCCGCCAATCCCATCCATTCCGTGGCTACCAAATGCGCCCATAAGTGATACGTTCATTCTTTGATCGGACCCTAATTAGCATCTAGGAGCTCTAAACAAAGTCGGGGGTCAATTTTCCTTTTTTTAAAAAACTATTTCTGAGTAGGTAAAAATAGTTCTCCTCTACGTTTTCATGTATTGTTTTTGGTACCGGCCTCTCTGTTGAAATAGATCAAAGCAGGTATGAAAAACAGTTCAAATCCTACGTGGTTTTCGCGGTCTTTGTTTGAAAGCTCACTTTGAATAGTTTTCCGTTGGTAGTTTCCGGCCGCAAACAAATTGGTTCGGCAAATCTGGGCTTGTGTCTGGTTCTCAATCAAAAACAACAACAAACCACTTGGGCCCAATATTGGCCCATCTCGAGCTATCAGAGCAATACTCGGCTCAGTCAAAACTTAGGATGAACCGGGCCAAGGACATATTCTCTCAGAATGTGACAATTAACAAGCGGGCTGTCGGAGGCTGAATCCAAGCTTATTTCTCAACCCGGCTGATGCACAAAATTATTTTCCTAATCCAGTAAGAAATAGAAAAGCCGCGGGCCATACTGTTCGGGCCTTATGGGCCCCTTTTGTCAGCATATCAAACTCCAAAGTCCAAAGTTTAACATCCGCTGACGTACTTCAACGATCCAAGTGGATCCGGATCCAAACTCATCCCCCAATCCACGTGTCAGACCTCGGGAGCTCTCTTTTGAAATCTCTCTGACCTCCAAGCTTGGAGACGTTTCTATAGCTCAACACTGATTCCCCTCACTCTATACTTATTTAATGCCCGTTTGGTTTGTCATCTGGGAAACGTATCCATGGAGCTCATCCGGGTCCCCAAGTTCCCAATCTCCCGGGCGGCGCAGCGGTCGGTCCCCTTCGTCGGCCGATACCTATCCGATGCCGATCTATCTATACTAATCTAAATCCAATCTCTCTCGCCATCGGCGTCGCCGTCGCCGTCCCACCACTATGAGTTTCTTCAGAAGAGCAAAGCCCTCTTCTTTACGCTCTCTCTTCTCCCGCTACTCCAAACCCCAAACTCCGCCGCCGCCCGATGTCGCCCCCTCCGTCTACGCTCCCTTATCCCGTTTCTTCTCCACTGCGACGACGAGGTTTAACGCCGCCAGCAGGCAGTTGTATGAAGGCAACCCCTTTTTCCAAGGGTTTAAGCGGTCGTACTACGTCGGCGGCCAGCAGGTCCATCACTTCCGCCGCCGCGCCGCCCGTTGGTATCATAACCCCCGCACGGTGTTCTTGGTGGTCGTGATTAGCGGCGGGGTTATTGTGTCCGTCTATTTTGGGCATCTTGAGGCCGTGCCCTACACTAAGCGCAAGCACTTCGTGCTTATCTCCCCGGCGTTGGAGCGGCAGCTCGGGGAGCACCAGTTCGAGCAGTTGAAGAAGGCGCTCAGGGGCAAGATCCTGTCTGCGATCCACCCGGAGAGCGTTCGGGTGAGGTTGATCTCGAAGGAGGTCATCGATGCTGTGAAGCGGGGGTTGCAGCTCCACGAGAAGCAGTGGAGCGACGCGGAGTATGCGGAGGCGCCGGCGGGGTATGGCGGGGTGGTGCCGGAGGAGGCCAGGGATGTTTTGATGTCGCTGAGGGGGGAGGAGGGGAGCGTTGCTGGGGTGGATAGGTGGAGTAAGGAGGATGAGATTCTTGATGATGACTGGGTGCACAAGAGCAGGAAGTCGGCCGCAAAAGGGAGAAGTAAGGCGGAGCCCAGCACGGAGCACTTGGAAGGGCTCAATTGGGAGGTTCTTGTGGTCAAGGATGACATGGTGAATGCCTTCTGCTTGCCTGGTGGGAAGATTGTGGTGTTTACTGGCCTACTTGATCATTTCCGGGCGGACCCGGAGATCGCCACTGTTATCGGGCATGAGGTAGTAGATTTGGGGTTCTTTCTTGGATTGTTGATTTTGGCATTGGTAATCTGGTTTTCTGATGTTGTTGCTTGATTTTGCTTAAGGTCGGGCACGCCATCGCGAGGCACTCAGCGGAAATGATGACCAAGAATTTGTGGCTTATGATCATACAGCTGGTACTTTTGCAGTTCTTTTACATGCCGGATCTTATCAATGCGGCATCCAATCTTCTCCTTCGGCTTCCCTTCTCTCGGAAGTGAGTGTTTATGGGAAAGTGGCAATTTAGTTTGAACATTAGCTTTGACCTGTCTTTCCTGAGTGTCTTAGTATTTCGGTAAGCCCATTTTTTCCCCAAAAATTGTTCTTATACTGTGGTTGAATGCGGCAGAATCTCTAGCGTAAAAGAACAAATCCTAAATGCAAAACCATAACCTAATGGGAAGAGCTAGATTTAAACATGTTAGACTATATATCTATTAACTCTTATTTTCTCAAAGACTTAAGCTTTTATATACCTATTAACTCTCTCTTTCTCAACGGCTTAAGCTTTTGGGTTGAGTGGTTAGAGTGTCTCACATGATAGAGCAGAGTTCTTGGGTTCAAAAACTTACTCCCTCCAATAGTTGCCTCAGTCGCTCCTTAAATTCAATATTCACGTGTAATATAAAGCTTTTGGGTTGAGTGGTTAGAGTTTCTCACAAAACCTTTAGATCATATTTTGCTATGTTGACACGAATTATAATGCAACCTGTTACTCTCTAATACCTCTAGCCACTTAACCCAAAAAGATACATTGGGAGAGCCTGAGCCGACTGAGGGGAGAGCCAAGGTTTGAACTCCGGTCCCTCTGGCTTGATACCATGCTACTCTAGCTACTCAATCCAAAAGCTTAAGCCATTGGAGGATGATGAGTTTTAATTATTTATAGTCTAATACCAACAAGTGAAATATTTGATTAGAAGGGTAGAATGATGGAGTCAGGTTTTGAACTCTATGCTGAGGTGTATATAATCATTTAAGTTATATTTTTCTAGACATCAATACCTAAATCTCCTCTTTTGATGTCACTTCTATCGTCAGCTCTTCTCAAATTTTGGTAATGTTTTCTTTTAATTTATCTCTAGAGCTTGATTCCATTTTTTCATTTACAATTATATTCACATCAAACTAAACAGCCATTTGTCAATTTGCAGTCTGAATTCCAATCTCGCACTTCCTTTTTTGCCTGTTTGGTTAAACTTATATTGCAACAAATAACATGTACATAGTGGCTGCCTCCAGGTAGTGTCCTAAAATGACTTGGCATGATTAACCAACAGCTCATAGAATTTTTCTGCCATAAGTGTGCTTTATATGCAAATTTTATATACTCTTATCTGTAATTGTTCATGCTTTTGTATCCTTCTTCCGTTTTTGTTTCCCATGTCCACATCACAAAGTTATGTACATGATTTGTTGTTCTTACATGAAATCTTGTGCTATTTATGGCGCATGTATGTTTTTTTCTTTTCATCTTCACATGTATATGCAATTTCTTTCTCCTATCAAGGTCACAAAGCTGTCTCATTTTTTAACCTTTGTACATGTCTTTCTTCATTGCTTTGCATGAGGTAGCTTGTTAGATTTGATAATACGATCACTCTTAAATGTTTGTCACTCCCATCCCTTGGCCAAGAAATTCATACAGCCAGCAGTATCCAACCAGACATGTTTAAGGAGGGACAAGGAAAATTATTTCCTGAGGAAAGAAGAGCCAACTTTTGATTCTTGATGATAGCATCAACTTCCATTTCTCCCTGTAGCTCTTGCATAAGGCTAGACACTAAGTCCTTGGTGGTGTTATCCTTGTTTCTTAATAGTTATGTCCTTTTTTGTTAGTGCCATCACGAGGTGAATGCCCAATCTTCTTTTCCTTCTAGAAGGTATTACATACTTTCCAAGGCTAAGCTCATTCAACTAACCTTACGATTGTGAGAATCTGCGGCTGGACATAATGTATAAAATAGATATAGTTATGGCTGCAGATTGGAGTAGCTTTTTTCTAAGCTGTCTTGGTAGAATCCCCAAATCTTGCATTCAACTTGTGTTATTTTTACCATTAGGAATCTGGGACGTAGTTTATTGTACTCCTTAATCCAGTTTGATTTCACTAAAAGTGGCACCACCTTTTGTATTTGCAGCAAGAGGCGGATCTAGATGGGCATGCCACAGTTTTTTCAGTTGCATAGATATCCCTTTTTGTTTAAAAATATAGGAGGAGATATGGATCTGTGAAAAAAAATTTTGGTATCAGGATGTTTATGTAGCCGCTTATTGTCATAACTGATTTAGACGCGATCACATCTGGCCGAATTTTCTCATTCTACCCTTGTCCTCTTCACTTTATTTTCTTCGCTTCTCTGTATGCTCATTGTCATGTTTCGGTACCATGTAACTATCCTGAAACAAATTTTCAAGATAACATAACTGTAATTGGTGCCATACTTGTAGTGGATTCTGTTTCCTATTCATGTAGAACTCCTGAATAGATCATGGATTGGCCCGTGAAATTTTTATATCCTTTTAGTTTAGACCCATACCCAATCCATTTTGTAAAGCGCTAACCCATCAGTTTCCATATGAATGGAGGTTCAGAGATTTCGGGATATGTCATCTTGAGAAATCAAGCTATACGGGGAAGAACAAGGCTTGAGGTTGTTTTGCATATGGTGTTCATCGTGTTCATCTTTTCCTGCCTATGCTTTTAACTGATTATGATTACTCGGATTAGGTTTATGTTTGCTAAATGCTTAAGTTATACAGTTTATGGAAATTTAAACACTCGGAAGCAGCTTGTAAATCTACAATAGGTAGTGATTCATCTGTTCTCGATGTTGGTTTACAAGAATTCATTTATGCCTAGGGATTAGTTTTCCTATCTGACTGGTTAGATGAGGCTATGGATCCTATGGTCCTACCTAGATATGATACTTGGACAATCAAAAATCTTTTTAAGTATCTAGAGCTTTGACTCTCCATCAGAAGTGCATTTACTAGTTGTTAATGAGAGAAAGCTAGAATTATCGAAAAGCATCTATAAAACTAGTCAATGACTATTGGGGACTTCTATAATATGGATGCCTTTGTCAAGTGTTCAAAGTTATGGTGTATCTTAACGTAGGCCAAAAACTTTATCCTTATGTAAGAATTTCATGAGTTTTGTGGATTGATATGGAGAAAGAAATCCTTTTGGCTAAGACTCCAAAGCTTTTTTAAAAGTTTGCTCGTCCTGTGCTTGAGCATCTTCAAGGCAAGTGATGTTTTCCTTAGATTGTTTGATATTGATGCTCGGTAAGGGCGTAATGCAAGAGCACAAAAGTTATGGAGAATCCGAGATGAAGACACCATTGAAGTAACTTTACATTGTCATGCATGCATAGATATTATAACCAATTTATCTTGAAAAGTGACAGCCTGTTTGGTTTTGGGTGAGTTTTGAGAAAATTGGTTTTTTCGAAAGCTTGTTACACAGGTTTTGTAACTTTTTTTTTCGAAAATTGGTTTTGGCTTAGTCTGGAAAATAAACATGGATTTGTTACACAAAGGTTTTTGGATAACCAATTTTTCCAAGAAGCAGCCAGCAGCTTCTCAACCATGTATACTGTTCTCTATTGGTAAAATGCATGAATTGATGTGTTCTAGAACTGTTTTATGACTGCTCGACTAGAAGTTCACTTATGTTGTAGCTTATGATTTTCAGGCCGCGAGAAGTTTCACAATGTATTTATATGCAAGTAAATCTCATGTTTGATGTAAAAATCAGTATAGACTATATATTCACATGTTCTCAATTTTGGTACTAATTTATGATGTGGAGTTTAGGGAATGGGTTTTTTGTTTGCATAACCTTCAAAATAGTGGTATTTATCTCAATACCATCAAAGTTTGAAATTGTCTACATACCCTTATGAATATTCGTTTTTGTTTAAGTACCATAAAGTTACTCATGATCGATTTTGACAGATATACCCTTGCAATGGGTATGTTGTTAGCCGGTCAATTTTTTTATTATATATTTTTGATGAGATGAGCCCGAAGGCTAAATTAGCCGGTCAAATTGATCATTAGCAATTCTAAGGAGAGTTAGAAGCAATTTCAAAATTTGGAGAGTTATGGAGACAAATACCGCTATTTGGAAGGGTATGCAGACAAAAAAACTCTTAAGAGAATCCTAGAAGTGCAGAGGACGTAATTGATGACCTCTATGAGTCTGTCTATCAAGGTTTCAGTTAGGGCGCATTTGGCTCTGCCCCATCCCGGTGGATCCGCGGGATGGGGCGGACGCGCGGATCCTACGGTCGGGATCCGTGCGTTTGGTTCTTGCGTGGATCTCGCGCGGATCCCATTTTCGGCGTGTGTCCGCTTGAGACGAGTGGACGCCGCTCGTGGGATCCACCCCCACGGATACCGTCCCGCAGGTACCACGGATCCCACCGAGCCAAACACGCCCTTAGTGTATGAAGAGTGAAGACTCCAGTGGTAATGAAGGCCTTTATTTCATCATCGAGTTTTTTTATTGGATTGCCAAGTTGATGACAAGACTTTGTAGCCTGGAATCATGAATCAAACAACAATGCAATTCATAAGTCCATACGCATATAGAAGCAAGCCCAAACCAGCTTGTCCATTTGTTGGTTGAACTTATATTTCCTAGGAGTTTTAGTGTATTTTAATGATCCGTGCATTTGCAGATGTAGCAAAGACCTAACTAGTTCACTATAAAATGAGTTTAGTTGGTGTATTTATGTTTGCTTGTGGATAAGGCTATCGCTTATGGATTTGTTGTTGCAGGATGGAAATAGAGGCTGACTACATCGGCCTTTTGCTGATTGCTTCCGCTGGATATGACCCCCGTGTGGCCCCAAAGGTGTATGAGAAATTGGGGCAGATCAATAAGGACTCAACTCTGAATGACTATCTGTCTACCCATCCATCCAGCAAGAAAAGGGCACAGTTGCTTTCTCAGGCCAAAGTCATGGAGGAAGCACTGGCCATCTACGGAGAAACAGTTGCTGGCCGTGGTGTTGCGGGCTTTCTTTAGTCGTGCTTTCTCCTACAGGTGTGGGTTCTCTTGATTGATAGAAGGGTAGAGTTACCGACTGCAAGAATCTTATGTGTGATTGAAACAGACATCGTGGTCCTCTGGTCCTGGGATCAAAGTTCTTATCCCAAGCCTTGATATGACATAAAAGGGCTGAATAATCACTACTGTCAACAAGCCATATGGGATGCATTCAGTTGGTGGAAAATGATAAGCGGCGGATTGTTATCGGTTGGTTTGTTTAGTTATCCTTTTAGTCATTCCCATGTAAAAGCTAAAATAAAAATGCTCTGCAGTTGTTGGGAGAATGGTGAGAATCTAGGTGTCCTTACCTTATATTCTCCTGCATGTTTGTCTTTATCAGCAGCCATTAATTGCAGAATCATATGAAAAACTCGCACACATCTGGCTGGCTAATATCAGCACAAGCTTAAGCGTTGACATATCGGCCATCACAACATACGGCGACACAGATATGTGTGATTACATGCGTATTGCATTTACAACTCAAGTAGAATGCAGTATCATCCGGTGCAACTTCAACTGAAGGTATGACTTAATTTCCCAAGTGATGTGCCATATATTGCTTCTTTGAAACTTGATAGGCCATCTTGCAGTTTTGTGTTGCATAGGAAGCGCGTGCAGTAGTTTGCATCCAGTTGTGTACCAAAAACAGGTGAACTTTCAGGGAATTAGCGCGGGAAGTTTGCTCTCAGCTCATCGTTCTTTGCCACAGGTTTGTTTTCCAGAAGTTCTCTTGTACTTTCCCGCAAGTTTCCATTCTCGCCTATCGGTCATATTCAATAGGACGGAAGGAAAATAATAATAGCCATCAGGCCCATCACCTGTAGTAGTTTCTGATCAAGTTGTTCAATGTTTTAGTTAAGTTTATCTGTCACCTCTTATATAATGGATGATAAAGTACAGACTGATCTCTTAATTGTTTCATGGGTGATAGCAGTTGGAACTTGTTGCACAATTTTGAAGTTATATTTTTTTAATTAATGGCAGGTGAGTATGCAATATGCGTGGTGTTGTCATTCTCACATGCCCTTCATAGTTAGTGGTGGTTAAGAAAAATAATCATAGGTTATTAGGTAGTGACAGCTTGAAATGATGACGATTTCAAATTATTCCTCATGCTTCTTTTCTTTTGGTCAGTGAATTGAGGAATAATAGAATAGTTGCAACTGAGATGCGCTTTCTATGCTGGCATTCTTACCAAACAGCCTTTTTCCTTGTTTTTGCGGCGTAATTGAAGGAATATTGGGCTATGGATGGAGTCTTCTTTAACCAAAAGAGGGAATTTTTCCATGGATTTCACCATGGATTTATTTATTTATTTATAATAATAATAATAATAATTATTATTATTATTTTAAGTTAAGCCTTTACCCCACAAATGACTAAAAGATTGGGTTTCTGCATATATGCTTTATTTCATACAGTTTTAACTGCGTAGATATCCTTACATAATCTTGATTTTGGTATGACCGCAAAAATACCCTTTTTTGTATATGGCCTCTTGACCTATTGAAATGATGAACAAATATATATGTTTGTTAAGGGGATGTGTAAAATGGTCGTGTAAAATGAGAAAAAAAAAGGAAAAAAAATCATATCGAGTCATTTTTGATAATTTACTCTCAAACAAGGGGTATTTGGGGAACATTGCACTCAAACGATTCTATTACCTGTTTGGTTCGGTGTGAAAGGGGGTCAGGGGTTAGAAAAAATAGAGATGAATGAGGCATGTGGAATAGTGGTAATTTATATTTCACAACTTTGGTTTTTGGGATTAAGCCCAACAGGATCAGATTTTGGTCAACCTAGTCAAAGGCTATGCAAATGATAAAATATAACTTTTAGAGGGTAAATTTGGAATTAGTAGTTTGACAGGGTGTTTGCATAACTTGGTTTCTTTTTTTGAGAGGTACATTTACCATCTGGGTGGAGCTATCTACACCACTGTTTGAACTCAATACATCACAAAAACTATTTTTTGTAAAAATAAAAAACAAAAACCCCACTATATCACTCTCACCCTCTCTCCCGATATCTCACTCCTGGCGATCTCTCTCCCGGCTCCGGTGGCCTCTCTCTCCTGCGGTCTCTCTCTGGCGGCCTCTCTCTCGCCGGCGCCCTCTCTCTCTCTCCCACGCCCTCTCTCTCTTTCTCTCCCTCGGCCTCTCTCTCTCTCAAGGCCTCTCTCCCCCGGCGACGGCAGCGGCGGTGGCCTCTCTCCCCCGGCGACGGCAACGACGGTGGCCTCTCTCCCACAGTCTCTCTCTCCCGACGGCCTCCCTCTCTCCCACGGTCTCTCTCTCCCGCCGGCCTCTCTCCCTCTCTCCCACGGTCTCTCTCTCCCGGCGGCCTCCCTCCCTCTCTCTCGCTTCTCTCTCGCCTTCTCTCTCCCCCGCGGCCAGCCGACCTCCATCTCCCCCCCTCTCTCTCGCCTTCTCTCTCCCCCGCGGCCGCTGGCCTCCCTCTTCCCCCCCCCCTCTCTCTCGCCTTCTCTCTCCCCCGCGGCCGCCGGCCTCCCCCCCCCCCCCCCCCCCCCTCTCTCACTTTCTCTCTCTCCCGCGGCCGTCGGCCTCCCTCTTCGCCCCTCTCTCTCCCATTGCCGGCCGCCCTCCCTCTTCCCTCTCTCTCTCTCTCTCTCTCTCTCTCTCTCTCTCTCTCCTGCGGCTTGCGACGGCTGTCATGGTGGAGAGGTGGTGGAAGGCCGGCAGTTGCTGCTGCCGTGAAGAGGTGGTGGAGGGGCCACCGCCGGGGTGGAGAGGTGGGGTGAGGGAGGTAGATGGTGAGGGTAGTTTAAAATTTTTGTTTTTTATTTTTACAAAAACTAATTTTTATGGTGTGTTGAGTTCAAATCGTGGTGCGGATAGCCGCACCCTTACCAACATTTACCAAAAGTTCTAAAGTTTATTTTCCAAATCAAAAGAAATGGATGATAATATTGATCCTAGGGTTCTCTAAATTTCCCGTATATTTGAAATAAATATTTAAATGATGTTATTTCAACAGGCCTGATTATGACAATCATATGGATGGGGAAAAAAAAAAGTCGGACATTATTTGAGAAAAAGAAAAAGGTTTCACGCATATACTACTTTCGGCGAGGCCCTTTTCCAGCATGGTTCTCCCTAGAAAGTCCCTAAGTAGTACTCGGTACTCAGAACAGCAGCTGTCGGCACCAACAACCAATCATGGCCGTCCAACGGGATTCTCGGCCAGCCTACGCCCCGTGATCGGTGGACCCATGCCGAAACCCTGGTGCGGTCGTGTGGTCTCCATATCGAACCCCACCCAGTCGGCTGTTCGATCTTCATCAGACGGTTCGTCGATGCACATCAATGGCCCCACCTGCCGACAAATTAGAGCCGTCCAAATCGCAGATCCACCCAAAAAGTTCTTAGAGCCACCTTAGCTGTCGCGTCGTTTCGATTGGCCAATCCAACGGCTGTGATTTATGACCGTGCAGTGGTCCCCTCTTGTCTGGTGTTCCCAAGTCCGACAAACTTATCCCACGACGCCTACGCGCCGTCATGGCGCCGGCACCGGTGCCGGCGGCGCCTACTTCTCGACGATGGAAACGAGTTTCTCCAGGTCAAGAAGGACGATGACTACGTCGTCGACCTTTGTCGGTATCTTGACCTGTGGGAATTCCGGATGCGCGTTTCTCATTGCGGTTTCCTCTGCCGTGCGTCCGGCGGTTGGGGCCCCACACGGAGGAGCGAGGCGACGACCGCGCCTCAACGCCGTTAGCATCGGTTCGAAATTCTTACAATCTCAACCGTCGATGCGTCACTCATCGAAAGGACGGGAAATAAAACTTCTCCCGCGGGTAATCTAACCGCTAACTTTAAATATCTCTAAAAGTAGGTACCAAATTTCCCAAAAATTCCAGCTAGCACCACTCTCTTCTCCAGTAACATTAAAATTCATATTTATTCACTGCTCCCGACCCTCCTCTCTCTCTCTCTCTCTCTAGGGTTTCCCCTCTGTCTCTCTCTTCTCATGGTTCTCGCTCTACCAATGGTGTAGCATCTCTCTATCCATCATCTTCGATGGATCCGTTCGCAATGCTACGTGGAGCTCTCCTCCTCCTCCTTGCGTTTGTTGCCGCGGTGGCGGCGCAGGACCTCAACTCCGACGCGGCGGCGCTGATGGCCCTCAAAGCTGCCGTCGGGCGTTCGGCGGTGAACTGGAGCTCCACTACCCCGACTTGCCTCTGGCAAGGCGTCGTCTGCGGTGGCGGCGCCCGAGTCACCGACCTCCACCTCCCCGGAGTTGGCCTCATGGGTACCCTTCCGTTTGGCGTCTTCGCCAACCTCACCGCCCTCCGCACACTCTCACTCCGGTTCAATGCGCTCTCCGGACCGCTCCCGTCTGATCTCTCGAAGCTTACGGAGCTACGCAATCTCTATCTCCAGTCTAATCGCTTCTCGGGTCCCATTCCCGATTTCTTGTTCTCTCTTCAGAACCTTGTTCGCTTGAACTTGGCCGGGAACAACTTCTCCGGCCCTATTCCGGTTGGGTTGAACAATCTCACTAGGTTGGGGACTCTGTACTTGGAGCAGAACCAGCTTTCGGGCCAGATCCCGAACTTGGATCTCCCCCTCGGACAATTCAATGTGTCCTATAATGGTGTCAATGGATCGATCCCGTTGAAGCTGAGAACGTTCGGGTCGCTTGCTTTTCTGGGTACCAAGCTCTGCGGCGGTCCGCTCGGCCCGTGCCCGGGTGAGATCGTGCCTGCGAGCGCGCCAGGAGGGGCTGAGCCCGGCGGCGGAGAGCAAGGAGCAAGCAAAAAGAAGAAACTTTCTGGTGGCGCGATCGCGGGAATCGCCATTGGCGCTGCCGTCGGTTTGTTGATCTTGCTGCTGCTAGTCATTTTCTTGTGTCGCAGAAAGGGTAAGTCGAAGTCGGCGGAGGTGGGGGTGGCGAAGCCGTCGGAGGTGGAGGTGGCGTTTAGAGATAAGGGAGTGGTAGATGGGGAGAATGGGAACGGGAATAGGTTTGCGACTTATGCAGCTCCAGCATCGGCGGCGGTAGTGGGCGTGGGGGCTACAGCAAAAGGAGATCAGGGGAAGAGGCTCGTGTTCTTCGGTAAAGGGCCGCAATCATTTGATTTGGAGGATCTGTTGAGGGCATCGGCGGAGGTTCTGGGGAAGGGCACCTTCGGGACGGCATACAAGGCGGTGCTCGAGATGGGGACGGTGGTAGCGGTGAAGAGGCTCAAAGATGTCAACTTGCCGGAGAGGGAGTTCAGGGAGAAGATCGAGGCGGTGGGGGCAATGGATCACCCCAACTTGGTGCCGCTCCGGGCGTACTACTTTAGCAAGGATGAGAAGTTGCTTGTCTATGATTACATGCCAATGGGCAGCCTATCAGCACTCCTGCATGGTGAGCTACCTTTCAACTTCTTTTTCCCTGTTTTCTCTTTAAATTTTCCACTATATTCGTTTGTTTTCTCATGCGTTTTGCTTATGGGGAATATTATAGGGAATGTAGATTCAGGAAGAAAAGCTTGGAGCTTTTGGCATTTTTTCTCAAAAATGGATTATTGGCTGTAAAATTTGGTGCAAATGTGGTTTAGGTACTCAATGATCTGGGTTGAGAAATTTTTGTGTAGAATTGGATTTTTTTCCCCATGGTTTATTTTCTTGGGGCGAATTATAGATAATTTAAGTCAGTTTCTCGCAATAGTTAAATTGGAAATTAATTGGGGAACTTGACGCCATATTTTGTAGCTTTCTGAGTTTTGGACTATTGACTGCGTCTGTTACTCGTTCTTCCATCTTGGACTTTGATTCTGAGACTTTTTAATTAGTTTGGATCTATTACTTCGTACGATATGTAGTTTGGAAGCATTCCAATGCTGCTGGTAATCTATAGTTTGGGTATTTAACGCTCTGATGGTGACATCAATCTATTTAACTAAATACATGACGATCATCATTATGACGAGGTCTCTGATCATACAGGTAACAGGGGATCCGGCCGCACTCCTCTCGACTGGGAGACTCGCTCCGCCATCGCCCTCGCCGCAGCACATGGCATTGAGTACATCCACTCAACAGGGCCCTCTGCTTCGCATGGCAACATCAAGTCCTCGAACATTCTTCTGGCCAAGGCCGATGATGCCCGTGTCTCCGATCACGGTCTTGCACATCTTGTTGGACCTACCATCACCACCAATCGTGCTGCCGGGTACCGAGCACCGGAGGTGACTGATGTTCGGAAGGTGTCTCAGAAGGCTGATGTGTACAGCTTCGGCGTGCTTTTGCTTGAGCTGCTAACTGGCAAGGCCCCAGCACAAGCCCTCCTCAACGAGGAGGGTGTGGATTTGCCGAGGTGGGTCCAATCGGTCGTGCGGGAGGAGTGGACGTCGGAGGTGTTTGATCTTGAGCTGTTGAGATATCAGAATGTGGAGGAGGATATGGTGCAGCTATTGCAGCTTGCAGTAGATTGCACCGCACAATACCCGGACAAGCGTCCTTCGATTTCTGAGGTAGTTGTTCGCATTGATGAGATCCGTCAATCAAGCTCTGGAGCTACGGGGCATGAGCAGAATATCATCGATGCAGACATTTAATCATCCAGGCGTATGAATCCATTAAAGGGTAAACGCTGCCCGCTGCCGTCATGAGGGAGAAGCAGTATTTTGGTGGAACAAGGAAGGGGTGGTTGTGTTCTTTCATTCCTTAAGATTGAGCTACTCGCTTGTTTTTTCATTTGTTCTCATGTCGCCATTATTTTTCAGTCTCTTACTTTTGGAGGGGTAGTTTGATGTTGCTTAAGATGAGTAACTTGGATTCATGTCTCATCTTTTCTTTCATCTTAGGCAATCTCTTGGTTTTCTTTTCTGGTGGGAAGTTGATGGCTTGCTTGGCCAATTGATGTAATTTACTTTGCTAAATTTTCTTGTATAATGTCAATAGTTTAGACGTCTGTATCTGGAGATGTTTGCAACCAAGACTTTGAGATGTCATTTTCATATTGGCCGCATCTTGAAGGTGTGATTAACTTATCAGTGGTTGGTTTGGCTATCACATGGAGTTCGCCTTCTTTTGTTAGAGTGTTTTATGCATAATGTCACCATTTATCCAAGTTTCTTTGTCTCTGTTCCTCGTGAGTTGATCTTCTTGTCTTTTGACGTGAACGACAGTGCTATCTGGAATTGCTTGGGAACCATGGGTTGGATTTGGCGCAAATCTTGTCGAAGGTGCCATTTATCCCTATTATATGATGCCTGGAAACTTGATGCTTGTTTGGGGGTAAATCTATGCTGATTGCTCTTGAACTAACTTGTCCACTGATCATGTTTGCCTTCTAGTTATATGTCTTTATTTCACATATCAAGAAAATATAGTTTATATTTTGTAGCTTATATACAGTGTGTTGAGAGGCTGTTTCTGTTGTCTTTACAAGTTTTTGAATTCTCTGCAGCTTGGCATGGATAGCATTTTAATTGCCCCAATTTGCATCTTTATCCTGATCGAGACAAACTTGCCATTTTTTTGGCTTTGGAAACATGTCAGGGTTATGAAGTATTGTGTCCTAAAATACAATTTTAGTTGAATGTTTCACTGATTGCTTCATTATTACTGCAAACCTAACAAATATTATATTGCTATCAGCTAACCAATATTAGGTTGTACATTAGGATATGTTAGCCATACCTCTTACAGCTAATTAATGCATGACATTCAATAATGCAACATGAAGCGATTTTCGAGATCCCTTCTTACATTATATTTTAAAATGGATTTGAAGTAACTTGTTATTGAATCAATAGGATTCTTTTACAACGGATACCATGCGGTGCCTATAATTTTAATGCTTTGGTATTGAATACTTCATTCTACTTTTGAAATACATGAAACATATGACATCTTTAACCTGTCTAGGATATCGAACAATTATTGCCTTATAACCATGATATAATCTTGAAAGAATTAATCACGTTTGAAAATGTTAATAATGCAGCATTGAAGATGCATTAGGTACTCATTCTGTTTTCTTGATTACTCTACATTTGATTTCAGAATCAGCTGTCGTTGGAAGAGTTCAATCAGGAATCTTGCAATAGATTTATATATGCAAACTTCAAAGCTACGGAAATCCTATTTCACCGTCTGAAAATTAACTCTAACTGAAATGTGCTTACAAAAGCTAAAAAAAGGCGTCTTAGACAGCATAATCTTCAAAGCAAGGAGAACCTAAATTGCCTGTTGATCAAACTCCATAAAGAGTGTGTTAGAATTAACAAAGAGAAAAGGAAAGCTTGTCAAACTATCTTTTTCTCCTTTTCAGAAAGAAGAGAAAGCAAAAGTTAAAGAGCAAAGCCAGAAAACCTCAACAGGAAAGGTGAAGATGTGATGATGCTACTCATCATAGTGACCATATGGTTCCTACATCAGGTATTTCATATTAGTTTGCATGTTTATGTACTTGGATTTGTGTGCTCATCTTAGTCAACCCTTCTGTATTAACTTCTCTGCAGAATTCTACAGTCATTCACTCATTTTAATAGTGACATTCAGAATTGTTAGGATAAATCCAAGAACTGTTATATCTTTTTTAATGTCAGAAAAATAGTCACAGTGAACATCTAGAAATCTTGTTTACAGAAGGGTAGCAATTTTAAAAGACAAGTTGGCTCTTTTATTATGTAGAGCTAAAGCACAAGCACTATAATTGCCACCATGTGCTTTGGGGACTGCTATCTAGCTTCCACCCTGACAAAATGGGTGCATAGAAGCTGTTGAGCTGTGCTACTGTTGCTGTTCTTCACTTTTAGAGAGAGAAAGAAGAGAGAGAGAGACATAGATGACAGGGTGGATGGATTGCACGTTCTGATGAATTTAATATAGGAAAAAGAATTGAGTCCAGGGTTCTTTATGCTATCAGGGTGTTTTTTTAAGGTCATGGGAACACTGGTATTATCACGTTCATTTCTCTCTCTAGAAACAAAAGGATGGATGTCACGTTGAGGAAGGAGGTGGACAGCTGTTGAATGCGATGCGTTGGGTCGCATTCAATCCTCCAACGCGGCTCACAACAAAGGCGGAACTGGTGATGAGTCTTTCGACCAACTGGTTCATTTTATATAGGTTGTTTGCAGTTATGAAATAGTTTGATGCGAGTATTTTGTTTAATGTCGGATTTTAAGTTCGATCTAATTTTAAAAGATGTCAATCAACAGGTGGTGCGACGGACAATTGTTTGGATGTTTCAAAATATAAATTCTCTTGTTGGGGTTTCAAATTAAATGCAAATCCTTGTATATATATGCTGGGCAGGAGGAGGACTTCACCCCTTCCGGGATGTTGTCGGGTTGGGGAGGTCTGCAATTATAATTCTCAGCTGTTAAATCTGGAGTTACCCGTTGAGATCAGCAGACATATCTTGATGAAAAAACCATACGAAAATGGTAGAGGATAATTGGTAATCGTGATATAAGATCAGATGGTTGGAGCTGGCCTCCTAAGAGGTGTAAAACGGGCAGTCCAGGCCTACTAGGCACGCCAAATGGAGGGCTCTGACATGCTGGTCCGCGCTATGTCTGGCCCGGCCTGTCAGTTAGATGGGATCGTATTGAGTTCCATAGCCTACACCAAGCCCAGCAAATGGCCCATAGCCCAGGCATGATGGAACACCGGCCGAGCTTGGCACTACCCACGAACTCGGTAAAAGTCCACGGGCCTTACGAGCCCACGACGGCACGGCCCCCTGCACGTAAATATGGAAATTAACAACAATGATATATACGAGAACCTAGACAGCACAGATAACACGGGTACGATACGGACGATCCGATATCAAAATTCTTGAAAAGTTAGTATACGATACGGCGAGGATACGATAATATAATAATATATTTAATATTTATTTAATATCATACTAAGTTTAAAATTTGAAAAAAAATGCATTCAAATTTCAAATTGTTCATCTATTATCTCTAAAAACCAAAAGAATGACGTTTAATATAATGTATTCATCTACATAAATATGAAGGAACTTCAAAAACAAATAACTTAAGAAAGTTTCTAGCTTCTTAACTACATACCTCTTCTTAAGTCTTAACCAAAGATCTACGTGTATCTTAGTCGTATCCTAAAACATATCATAGCCGTATTACAGCCGTATCTGAATTCTAATTACATGTTTTGTTGACCTAAATAATCGGATACGTATCCGATTGTATCGGTTGCTCCTATTCAGTGCTTCTCATGTCAAGCCAGTTTCTCAATGTGTTCTAGAGGTGTCAAACGAGTCGTGCCGGCACGGCTCGCCAAATGGCGGCCTAAGGTGTGCTCGAGCCGAGCCCGTACCGGCCCACCAGACTGACAGGCTCATGCCCGTGCCATGCCATTTAGGCCAAATGCTGGCCCCTAGCCTGGCCCACGACCAAGGCACAGGAAAGGCCGTACCTTGTCGGGCCAACCCCTGTGCCCCAGCCAAACCAGCCAGAGCCCCAATTTTTGCATTCCCCCAAATCCCCCCACCCTCCTCTCTCTCCTTCAGGCAGCCAGAGCCCGAGAGAGCCGACTGCCAAGCTCCACCAACCACCCCCACTGGTCCACTCCGTCGCTTGGATCTAACCTCTTTCGCCCCTCGCCGCTCGGATCTCACCTCCTTTCACCGCTCGGATCTACCCTCCTCCGGCCCTAAGGGCCATCCATGCCCAGACCGTGCTCAGGTTAGAATAATGCCTGTACCTGTGCCCGAGCCATAGGCCCTAAAATGAAGGCCCAGCACGGCCCGCCTCCTCGTGTCGTGCTTGGCGGGCAGTGCCACAAAGCATGCTAGGCTGGTCGAAGCACGCCGTCGGTGACGTGCTTGGACGGCCCAGCCCGTTTGACACCTCTAGTGTTTTCTCGACTTATTATATCTCCCAACGATTTAGAAATGTAAGTCTAGAAAATGTAAGAAACCTATAGAATACGCACTTTTCGTAAGTAAATTTTCTCTTAATTAGTGCAGTACCTCAAATGTTTTTGGCGTGTTTAGCATTTTTTTGATGAGTTGAGCCAAATGGCTAGCATTACAATCAACAGATCAGACCCAAGGCCCATCAGCAGGAGTCCAGCTATAAATAGCCTGGAATCTGCGACACCAATTAGCAATTACATCTGCCCTAATATTGCTTAGTCTAGGCACATAAATGAAAAGGATTGACTCAAACAACACAGCTTCCAGCCAAACTTCTCTAACCAAAGCTTCAAGCTCCAGAGGTCACATTTGGCGTCCACACAAGATTTCCACAACTGAGATGGAGTCAGATTCAACAACTATTTTATGATATCTAAACTCCTTTGCTCTTTTACAAGCTGCTAATACGACTTTCAACTCCACCTCAAGCATAGATCTTGCGTAGGCCAGCTCTCCTTTAGCCCAACAAACTTGATCATTCTAGTCAATGCACACAGCACCAACAGCCCCATACAGTGGGTCCAAGGATCCATTCACTTGAATTACAAGGCCCCTGTCTCTAGCCGCACATTCATTCTCCTCACGCTTTTTCTTCTTGACAGCCAAGAATTCATCAACCAAGCGAAGTCCTCTTCTAGCCAAGACATCCGCAGGCTCCCCTTGTTGTTCAAAAACAATTTTATTTCGATTCTTCCAAACAAGCCACAACCCATAGCAAAGACATGCTTTCAAACGTTCCATACCAGGATTTGAAGAAGGCTTCCCTAGAAGAGCAAAACAATTCTCCAAGGATTCTGGGCTGCTCCAACCATCCTGTAGTATCAATCTTAAAACCAACTGTGTGAAGCCACACTCCGCAAATGCATGCTTCAATGTTTCCGCTCGCACTCCACAACATGGGCATTCTCTATCCGAGATCATGCAAAGCTGCCACAAGCGCTCTCTTACCGGCAAACTTCCATACATCAGTTTCCAAATGAACTACCATATGCGCGGACCTACAGGAAGTCTCCATATGCTGCTCCATGCATGTGCATCCTCCTGCGTCAAGCTCCCAAGACATTCGCGCATAGTTAGAAGATAAGCCGAGGAACAAGAAATCTACCATGTTTGAAACATGCCCATCTACAACGATCCTGCTCAGAATTGCGTAGGATAACATTCCTTATGCGCTCAACCAGTAGAGGATGGAAAAATTGACGAAGTTGGTCCATATTCCAGACTCCGTCAACAAGAAGATCACCAACAATGAAATTTCCATGTCCACCATCCACATT
>OY986971.1:2885434-2908613 GCA_963920575.1 Narthecium ossifragum | reverse complement strand
GTACGAAGCTAAAGTATGGGCCACTCGTTATACGACACATGTTTCATTTGTGGTATAAAGTAATAGTTACAGCACCAAGTGCACATGAAGTCGAATTTGGAGGCAATATTGATTAAAATTTATATTTTTATATATTTTTGTGTATTGTTACATGTACTCTTTCCTGAACATGGCTAAATCAATATTGGCTTATGAGACTTTCACAAAACACAATGCATTTTTCAATTGTTAGTATTTTTGTTTTTAATATATATATATATATATTATTTATTTTTATCCATATTTTTATATTTTTTTTAATTTTTATAAATAATGACTCCTAAAATCTACAACTAAAAAATAAACAAAAGATTACAAACATATAATAAAAAAAACTGTTTATCTAGAAAGAAAAATAAAAATGATAAAAAAAATTAAAAAAAACTGATTAAACAAAAACAAAACTACTAAGAAAAAAAGAAACAAAATTAAAAAAAAAACACACAAAGTTGAGGAAAAAGAAGGAAGAAACCGCCGGGGGGGGGGGGGGGGGGGGCAGCAGCCTTCGTCATTATCTCTCCATGAAAGGAATGGGTCTGTGAGGGGGGGGGGAGGTGAGGGGGTGGGGGAAGCAGCCCTCGTCTTGAAATATCTCTTCATTTATATAACAGCAAACATGTCCTTTTATCTATTGCTGTTAACTATAACGGATGCAAAGGGAATATACGCATAATATTCGGCTGGAACTAACCCCGGAGATAATTTTGTGAATTCTTTGGTTTTTGAGAATAATTTCGTAAATAATGAGAGTTCAGAGAAAAATCCGTAAATTTGAAAGTTTTGATGAATATATTTATAATTAACCCTAATATTTAATGTGTAATCTACATTAACATATTGTGTGTGTATATATAATGTGTAGTGATTCGGGTCCACCCCAAAGTGGGAGGACCCGGATCATTATTCATATATAATTGATAAAAGCTTCAGCCTTCAACATAATTTTAACTCTCAAACACATAAAAAAGAGTATGTATTCTAAATCCATTAATGTCTCCATCTTTAATTCCTTGGTTGAATGCATCATGCAATATATATATACTAGGTGGTGGGCCCGTGTCACCTGGCACGGCTAACTGTCCGCCCCCACTATCTCTATAATAACTTACACCACATCATCCACTATCTCTATAATAACTTATGCCACGTGTATGTCACGTGTGTATAATGTTATGACTCAGATGATGAGTTATAAAAATATAAAACTAACTTAGGGAAAATGAACATGTTATAAGGTAGATTAGGGAATATCTATATGTAAATCTAGGAATATATATAAAACTAACTTAGGAAAAATGAACATGTAAATAAACTAATAAGGGAAACGGTTGTAACCGTTTTTACTCCTTATAAGATTGATATATATATGGTTGCAGCTATCGACGGTGACGGCTTCATTGCCCAGAATATGACCTTCGAGAACACAGCCGGCCCCCAGAAATACCAGGCCGTCACCCTTCGGTCCGCCTCCGACCTCTCGGTGTTCTACCGGTGTAGCTTCAAGGGCTACCAAGACACCCTCTTCGTCCAGTCACAACGCCAGTTCTATCGGGACTGCGACATCTACGGCACCATCGACTTCATCTTCGGCGACGCCGCTGTCGTCCTTCAGAGCTGCAACATCTACTTGAGGAAGCCGATACCCGGCCAGCAGAACGTTGTGACCGCGCAGGGCCGGCCGGACCCTAACTCGAACACCGGAATCTGTATTCACGATTCGGCGGTCATGGCGGCGTCGGACCTACTGTCGGTCCAGAGCTCCGTTAAGTCATACTTGGGCCGGCCGTGGAAGCAGTACTCGAGGACGGTGTTCATGAAGACGAGCATAGATAGCTCGATCGATCCGGGCGGCTGGCTGGAGTGGAGCGGGAACTTCGCTCTGAGCACTTTGTACTATGGCGAGTACATGAACACCGGTGCCGGAGCTGCCACTGCAGGGAGGGTTACATGGCCGGGATACCATGTTATAACGAGCGCAGCCGAAGCCGGAAAGTTCACCGTCAGAAGCTTCTTGTCCGGTGACTCATGGCTTTCCACGGCCGGAGTTCCTTATACTTCAGGTCTCTGAATTCTGTAAAATAATATTGGTTTTTTTTTTTTTTTGTGAGTTAAGTTTCAATTCGTTCATTCAAATTTAAATGTATATCTTATGATTGATCCATCGGTGCCTCTAGAAGCCAATTATAATTCAAGAGAATATAAGAACTAGGTGGCCCCTTGCCACCTGGCAGAATAATCATGGATGATTCGGTTATAAAACGGAATTTGATTAATGAATTAGTATGAGTATTATATAAGGTTGTTTATATAGATTAATATACTATAACTATAGAATAGATATAAATATATGAATTAAATCAACCTTATAAGGGGTGGTTATGTATAACCATTTTTGCTCCTTATAAGATTGATGATGTTATTGTTGTAGGGATTTCACGTTACAACGTTACATAACATTGACAAATAGAATCCACTTGATAAACAAAAAAAAGAAAAGAAAAAAGAATCCACTTGATAAACTTTTAACAGGAATATCTAAGTATATAACATGCTTATATGGATAGGAACTTGCTATCTCGACGTAATTCTCTTTGTAAGAAAAGACAACCACCTTTTACGTGGGTAACGAACCTAGAGATGTGCCGTGCCCAAATCTGGACGGCCTTGGCGATGGTCTTGTAGTCGCCGGAGCCATCTGGGGGGACGACAAAGGTTGGCTTTGATCGATGACGACTTGGAGGAGCTTCCCGTCGGCGGCGTAGTGAACCCATCGCGCGACGAGCAAAATATGATTTTTTTTGCATGAAAGCAAAATAAAGTAAAATTAGAAAACATACTAGCAAGATATTGAGCCTTAAGGAGCTTGAAATTACTTTGGAGCTGAAGAAAAGTGAGCAAGCTCAGCTCATTTAGGGGTCGTTTAGTTGCCTGCATCAACAGATGCATAGTTGATGCAGCCTCATGGTCCAAACATATGTTTGGTTGACCAGATGTATCAACTGATGCTGCATCTGGAGATGCAAAAAAGTGACATCTGGAGATGCAGCCAAATTGGCTAAATCTCCAGATGCAGCATCTAGTGATGCAGACCTACTTTCCCTCTCCTCCCCCATCCTCCCCTCCCTCCCCTTCCCCTCTCCAGCTCTCCTCCCTGATCCTCCTTTCCCCTCTCTTCCCCGAGGAAGCTGAGCCCAGCCGACGCCCCTCCGCCTCCTCCGCCGCCACCGTCCTCCTTGTCGTCCTCCTCTCCATCTCCGCCAGGCTCTCCCTCGTCCATCTCCGCCGGTCCCCTGTTGTGGATCATCCCTCATCCGTCCACCCGCTGCTCGGATCTCCCCTCCTCTGGCCGTCTCCGCTCGGATCTCTCCACCTCTGTCCCCCGTCGGCTCTCCTCTCGAGTTGTGATCTCCACTGGCCCACTGTCCTCCACGTCGGCGTCCCCAGTCCGTTCGTAGCTCTTCCCCGGCGCCCCATGTTCGTGGATCTCCGACGAGTTTGGCGTCCTGTTCGTGGATCTCCGGCGAGTTTGTCACCCATGTTCGTGGATCTCCGGCGTGTGCTAAAGTGGGGAAATCGTTGAAGTTATTCACCGGCTTTGAAATCCAAAGCTCCGACGAGTTCGACCGATGCCGGGGAGGAGCATGACGTTCAACTGATGCAATACATACAAACAAAACACAAAACCAACTAATACTGCATCAGTTGATACAAACAACCAAACAAACGGATGATACTAATACTGTATCAACTGATGCAGCATCAACTGATGCAAGCAACCAAACGCCCCCTTAAACTCGAGCCAAGCTTGATCGAGCCTGTTATTGAGCAAAGCTCGAATCGCTCATTTATTTTGACTGCCCTGCTTGGTGGGAAACTCTTGCGCACCAAACTATGACGCAAGAAACTCTTATCGAGCAAAGCTCGAGTCGCTCTTTATTTCTGACATGTTTGTTTTGCTATATAAGAGAATGATAAAGGACAAATTATATGTTTCCATAGTATGATTTATATGATGTTTGGTAAGGCTGTGGATAGCATATATAATATATTACACTGAAAATTTTAATACTTTGGATGCCTAAATTTTTGGTAGACTATGATAATTGCCTGCCTTATTATTCTATATATGTGTGTGTGTGGACGCACTTGCCTGTGTGTAAGGTGATTGCAATATGTTAGGTGCTTAAGGATATTTTTGTCTATTCATAATGCATTATTTATACTTGTTTCCTGAAAAAACAAAGAACAACAACATGTGCATCCGAGATGGGCCTGTGGTCGCCAGGCACGTGAGGTGTGCCAATCGTGGAGAAGATGAGAAGGATGATGGGTTCTGACGTGCCTTAATTAAGAGGACTTTTGGATGTTCTAGATTAAGTTTATGTTATGGCGGCAACTACTCCTATAGAAGGTTGAAAACTACTCCTATTCCTAGGTAGATTAATGGCTACTCCTACTCCTATCTAAAGTAAGGTTGTGCTACTCCTAAGTAGAAAGAGTACTCGCTATGCTACTCTTAGGTAGAAGATGTAATGTATATGGTACTCCTAGGTAGAAGAAACGGCAAGAAAAAGAGATTTCATTAATGGGTTGTGTTCGTGTTATTATTCCAATTCTCTTCTTCTACAAGATATTTATATCACTCTCTAGAAAGTAACTTTCCAAGTTCCCATGATCCCATATTGCCCCCATGACCTCCGACGATTGCACCCCATGATCTCATAAGGTTAAGCCCCACCATGTGTAGTTTTGACCGTCCTTTTGATTTAAAAATATGCCAAATTTTGAATCAGTCGTATCTTTAGCTATCATGCTATTCCTTTTTGGTAAAATACCATAATTACAGGTTTTATTATATATATATATATATTCTAGAAATTAATGTGTTTGTGTATGATATTTTAAGAAATAATATTATCCGTCAGTGTTATATGCGCGAGTCAGTATTTAAATGCGTAAAATATATAAGTGCAGTGTAAAGATGATTGTTATATGATAGGTCAAGGACATTTACGTCTATTCATAATATAATATACTATATTCCATTCATTTCTGTTGTTGATCATGACCAAGCACGTACAACTCTCATGATTACATATATAAACTTATCCTATATTGTACAAATGTTATTCTTAAACCATCGATCATATGAATTTATTGCTAAATAGAACCTTGATATTCGCCTTTTGCATTTTAGGACCCCTCTAATATTTTTTATTGCATAATAGGACCTCATACACGTAAAGAATCCGTGTATAAACTAATACGCGTATAAATCATACTTATACACGTACCCATGATACGTGTATAATCAAGAATTATACGTGTATTAGTTTGTACGCGTGTTCCTTACGTGTATGGGGTCCTATTATGCAAAAAAACATGGGAGTGGGTCCTAAAGTGCAAAAAGTGAATACGAGGGATCCTATTTGGCAAAAAATTCTCGATCATATGCTTATACAACACTAGTGTATGGATTTTGCTAGAGGCCATGGTCTTGCAAGGGCCCTGGCCATGTTGCGTAATTGGAGAGCGCCACGTTCCCCATCTCACCCATCCATCAAAAGTGCTGATATATCAGGCGAGGGACAGAAAAATTAGGCGCGGGGTTGCAATTTTCCAATTTCTCTCTCTCCCTCCCTCCCCGGATCCCGACCTCTCGTCCCTCTCCTCCGGCTCCTCCTCCGGCATCCGTGCAGATCTCCTCCTCCTCCAGCATCCATGGCTCCTCCTCCGCGCGCTGCTCCTCCTCCTCCGGCATCCGCGCGGATCTCCTCCTCCACGCGCTCCTCCTCCTCCTTCGGCATCCACGGCTCCTCCTCCTCGCACTCCTCCTCCTCCTCCTGCATCCGTGCAGATCTCCTCCTCCAACATCCTCGGCTCCTCCTCCTCCTCCAACATCCGCGGCTCCTCCTCCTCCTCCAACATCCGCGGCTCCTCCTCCTCGCACTCCTCCTCCTCCGGCATCCGCGCGGATCTCCTCCTCCACGTGCACCTCCTCCTTTGGCATCCGCGGCTCCTCCTCCTCCTCCTTCGGCATCTACGGCACCTCCTCCTCCGGCATCCGCGCGGATCTCCTCCTCCGCGCGCTGCTCCTCCTCCGGCATCCACGCGGATCTCCTCCTCTGTCTCCTCCTCTGCACGCTCCTCCTCTGGCATCCGCGGCTCCTCCTCCTCCTCCTCCGGCATCCGTGGCTCCTCCTCCTCCGCGCGCTGCTCCTCCTCCGGCATCCGCGCGCTCCTCCTTCTTCGGCATCCGCCGCTCATCCTCCGGGTGCTCCTCCTCCTCCTCCTCCAGCATCCGCGCGCTCCTCCTCCTCCGGCACCCACGGCTCCTCCTTCGGCAGCTCCTCCTTCGGCATTCGCGCGCGCTCTTCCTCCGGTTGATGCAGCGAAGAAGATTTAAATAAGTTCAGGGCTAAGATAATTAAAAAGTTTGTATTTCACAGAGTGTATTTTTTCACATTGAATCATTGTATCATGTAA
The DNA here is from genome assembly GCA_963920575.1 of Narthecium ossifragum. Lineage (NCBI taxonomy): Eukaryota > Viridiplantae > Streptophyta > Magnoliopsida > Dioscoreales > Nartheciaceae > Narthecium > Narthecium ossifragum. Next base: position 2,902,088 of record OY986971.1, on the reverse strand, counting down.
AACCTATACGATCAATCTAAGACAACAGCTAACAAATCCTGAATAGTGGATAGTGAATATTGATGGATAGTGGATAATGAATATTCACACATACTTGCGAAATGTATATGCAACAGAGTATACCTTTTTCACATTGAATCAATACAGAGATGATGTCTTGTATCATGTAAGACCTATAGCGGTACGATCAATTTAAGCCAACAGCTAACAAATCCTGGATAGTAGATAATGAATATTGATGGATAGTTGATAGTGAATATTCACACATAGCGGTACGATCAATTTAAGCCAACAACTAACAAATCCTGGATAATGGATAGTGAATAGTGAATATTCACACATACTTGCGAAATGTATATGCAACAGAGTGTACCTTTTTCATATTGAATCAATACATAGATGATGTCTTGTATCATGTAAGACCTATAGCGTTACGATCAATTTAAGCCAACAGGTAACAAATCCTGGATAGTGAATAGTGAATATTGATGGATAGTGGATAGTGAATATTCATCGATACTTGCGCACATAAAAAATCAGGCAACAAAGTCATTCAAAACTTGACAAATTATAAGGAATGATATCTTGTATCATCCAATTCATCCCAAAATACAATGAATTCCAAATATGAATACTAATGAAGAAACAAAATTATCCAAACTTTGACTAATCGCAAAAAATGGTGTCTTGTATCATCCAATTGAAAACAGAAATACATAATTTCAAATTAAAAATACAAATCCAATGGCAGAGGAGGAGGAGCGCGCGGAGGAGGAGCCGCGGACGCCGGAGGAGGAGGAGCGCGCGCGGATGGTGGAGGAGCGTGTGCACGCCGGAGGAGGAGCGCGCGGATGCTGGAGGAGGAGTCGCGGATGCCGGAGGAGGAGGAGCCGGAGGAGGAGATCCATGCGGATGCCCGAGGAGGAGGAGCGTGCGGAGGGGGAGATCCGCGCGGATGCCGGAGGAGCCGGAGGAGCAGCGCGCGGAGGAGGAGCCGGAGGAGGAGATCCGCGCGAATGCTAGAGGAGGAGCCGAGGAGGAGATCCGCGCAGAGGAGGAGCAGCGCGCGGAGGAGGAGCTGCAGATACCGGAGGAGGAGGAGCGCGTGGAGGAGGAGCCGCGGATGCCGGAGGAGGAGGAGCGCGCGGAGGAGGAGGTCCGCGCGGAGGAGGAGCCGGAGGAGGAGGTCCGCGCGGATGCCGGAGGCGGAGGAGGAGCCGCGGATGCCGGAGGAGGAGGAGCGCGCGGAGGAGGAGCCAGAGGAGGAGATCCGCGCGGATGCCGGAGGCGGAGGAGGAGCCGCGGATGCTAGAGGAGGAGGAGCGCGCGGAGAAGGAGCCGGAGGAGCCGGAGGAGGAGATCCACGCGGATGCCGGAGGAGCCAGAGAAGAGGGACGAGAGATCGGGATCCGAAGAGGGAGGGAGAGAGAGAGAAATTGGAAAATTAAAATCCCACGACCCAATTTTTCTCTCCCTCGCCTTATATATCAACACTTTTGGTAGGTGGGTGGTATGGGGAACGTGGCGCTCCCCAATTGCGTCACATGGCGAGGCCCTTGCAAGACCATGTCCTCTAGCAAAATCCGTCCGTGTTCTTGACACAGTCTATGAAAAAAAAATCATATTTGGATTTTATTTCTACGTGACAGTGGTCGTCGGTATAGTTTTATGTGGCATTTACATCCTCTCAACCACGTACTCAACACAGTCGGAGGATCTCTCAATTTTTTTAAGTCATACTGATTTCTAATAATTAATTACATCTGCTAGATTTCCAGATTAAACTTTCACGAAACGTGAGAATTACATGCAGTGAGGGCCGTAACAAAATTCCCAATTTTTCTAGTTAAGTTCAATAATTTAAACAATTAAAGTGCCTAAAGGAGGCCAGGGAAACAATAAGCAGATCAATCACATTATACTTCCATAAATTAAAAGTTACCGGTCAAATAAAGAAATAGTAAAAATGAGGACCTAAACAAAAACGTAATATAAGCAAAGTGTCCTCACGGTCACAGGTCTGTCCGGCAAGCGCATGCAAAATATGCGGTTGAACTTCTCATCAAAGGAGATCAAGAACCTCGTTATCACCCTTCGTCTTCCTCTCATTCCTCTCCTCGTCCTTTTCATCCTTTGCCTCCCTTGTCCCCGTCGCCCGATGGGCGCCGCCGTGCCTTCTCCCAAACGCTCCGCGACGCGTCCACCTCCATCTCCCGGATCGAGGATCGAAGTGATCAAGCCTCCCATCGCCGCATCCGACGCCTCCGCCACCCGGTCGCCGACGGCGACCCCGCCGTCGCGGTCGCCGGAGCAGTCAGGACACTCCCACGCGGCGGCGGATCCGAGGCTCTCCGTTCTGCGGGAGAGCCAAGGCCCGTGCCACCGGGCCCCGCATGCACGCACAAAACTGCCACCTCATTTGAGAGGAACCTTCGTGCACACCATGCACATGCCATCGCGGAGGTCTATCGAGGCCGACACAACCGCCGCTATAGCGACTATGTCGAGGTGGGGGGCTATAGGGATCTAAATTTCTAGGGTTTCTGTGAGAGGAGGAGGCGTGGGAAGCGGGAATGGCGCGAATACGGGTGATTCGGTTATAAAACCGTATAATATATTCGGGTTATGGAAAAACGGGTTTCATATAAAAGCAACTCTTAGAAAAGCTTTACCATTTAAGATTAGTATATATACTTAAACTGCTATCAACCATGTATATATTCTGTCAGTATAATGATTAGTATATATACTTATATGATTAGTATATATACTTATAAGATTAGTATTATACTTATAAGTGAGAGGAAATGCATAATAGTTTTTGCTTCTTATAAGATTGATTTTTATACTATACAACGAACCAATCGGGTGAGGATATACGAGGAAGGTGCTTCTCCGATCGGCAACAATAATATTCCAAGCCTCCAATGTTCTCTTGCTCTCCTATTTTGGTTTTCTTGCGGTCCGTAGTCACAGTTCTACCGTTGCAGCTTCAAGGGCTACCAAGACACCCTCTTTGTCAAGTCACAACGCCAGTTCTACCGGGACTGCGACATCTACAACACCATCGACTTCATCTTTGGCGATGCCGTGTTAGCTTGGAAATTTAACCGTTGACCGGTCAAATAATCAAAGTCAAATTTACCTAACACTCAAGAAATCAGAAGATTGTGATACGGTCCAACTCTTTCAAACTTAGTTCGAACATATGTGTCAAGTTAAATGGAAACCTAGATTGCACCTAACTTAATAATTTAATAAAGATTAATTATCTAGATTAAACTTAAATTAAGCTTAAATTAATCTATTGAAAGCAAGAAAATTATCTGAAACTGTTAAATTAACTAAAAATCAGTAATGATCATCCTAAATTACTAAATCAAGGAAAAGATAAATTTAAACCTATTGCTTAGATTAATCTAAATTAAAATACTAAAGCTCTTAAATTAAATTAATCTAAAGAAAAAAGTAAAGAAAGCTTCTAGGTTTCTATGTGATGGATTAAATAAAGAAAAAAGTAAAGAAACGTAATCATTTCATTAAATAAAGTTAACTTACATGAACATAAAACATTCTGAAAAGAAAGAACAATTCATGCGCGTAGTCTCTGTGATGGATTTGCGAGAGAGATTACACAGTGAAAGAGAAGACTATTTATACTAAAGCGGTTTAACTGCTTGGTAACTTCCACTCAGCACGTTCTCCACTATCTTTCATCTTTCACTCTTGATAAGCCGTGTGTCCCATGTTCTCTGATGTTTCCTCATTTCTCCACATTATGGTTTGGCCGATGACGGTTGCGTCTGGTTGATGAGCTTTCCTATGTTGCAATGTCATCCTTCTTGGCCGATGTTCTTTTCTTGTACATGTCTTCATCGTTCTTAGTTGATAACTTTCTTGTCTTTAGATCATCATCGCCCTTGGGCGATGACTTTCTTGTGTAAAGATTACCATCGTCCTTGGATGATGGCTTCTTTTTTTTGGTTGATGATCTTCTAATTATCTTAGAACAATATCGTCCAATTGGATTGAAAAGGCCGTTGACCATATTTATTATGCTGACATGTCAATCATTGATTGGTTAGCCATTATTTTGACTAACACGCCGCCATCGTCCTTCAGAGCTGCAACATCTACTTGAAGAAGCCATTGCCAGGCCAGCAAAACGTCGTGACCGCACAAGGCCGGGCGGACCCTCACTTGAACACCGGAATCTCTATGCACAATTCGACGGTCCTGGCGACGTCGGACCTACAGCCGGTGTTGAGCTCCGTTAAGTCATACTTGGGTCGGCCGTGGAAGCTGCCCTCGAGGACGGTGTTCATGAAGACGAGCTTAGATAGCTCAATTGATCCGGCCGACTGGCTGGAGTGGAGCAGGAACCTCGCCTTGAGTACTAATTTGTACAATGGAGAGCACATATATGTTACTCAAAAGATGTTTTACATATATACTACTCAAAAGATCCTATTTTACACAGGGTATGTTTGGTTGCTGAGAAGTAAGCTGGAGTGGAGTGACTTTTTGGGGAGTGACTTCACTGAAGTGACTTTCTGGGATTTTCTGAGTTCTGGTGTTTGGTTAGTTCTTGAAGTAGAGATATGATCACCCCCAACTGTGGGCAATTTCAGGTATTTTCATAATATTTTTAATATTAAATATTAATATTTTAATAAATTTTTTAATTAAAAATAATACTATTTTTGGATGAGTTGACCAATCACGAGGTGACACGTGATATGTAGGACCCACTTACATTAACATTTTATTATAGTATAATATTATTAATACTATTTGCCACTTCCTAACGAGCCACTTCAACGACTTCGGACCAAAATCACCGGAAGTCAAATCCAAAAATGGAAGCTAAATTTGCCTTGGAGGTGAAGTGGCTTGAAGTGACTTCAATCTCATTTCAACACAATCAAACAACCGAAGTTTGAAGTGACTCCAGCTCCACTTCAAGCCAACCAAACACGCCGATATAACTATATTTTTCATATTTATATATACACCATCAAATTGATGATATATTCTGATCTATGTCACTCGGTCAATTTCCATGACTATTTTAACTTAATTAAGTTAAAAAACAATTAGATTGTTTGACATTACCAAACTACCCCTTGCTATTAAGCCCAAGATATGCATGAGGGAGTATATACGGGAGGTCAGGGTATTTAAGTAAATCTCTCTCACCTCGTTATTAGTTAACGCTGTCAAACGACATATTCATGAGAGCATTTCATCGATTTAGTGGCGTATATAAATATTAGAAATGTAGTGGCATATATGTAGAATATCTGAATATGAATTTTTTTAAACCAACATATGTGTAAATATTCGATTCTTAGCTTATTTTACGTCCATATCTCATTGGATTTGGGATTCTTAGCTTATTTTACGTCCATATCTCATTGAATTTGGACGTGGCTTTTAAGAATAAAGATTTGTGAGCAGGCCAGCATTACACATGAAAATTTGAAAATCACATATGGGACCAAAAATTCATACAATGTACAGACAATCTGGATTGTGGTTGTCTAGATGATAGGCCTCGCATCACCATAACTGGTCAATTTTAGAGGTAAATATTACCATGAAAATTTATTATTTTTATTTTAAATCTGGGGCATTATATTGGATATTAATTCTTTAGATCATTTCAAACGCAATCGAAACCGAGACAATGGAATCCCAGTATAGAAGCATTAATTCTAACAATTATATATACTTTAGTTATATATAGCACAATTAATAACTAAAATATATATCTCCTGTATGATCCATCGATGCCTCTACTAGCCAATCGTAATTAAAGAGTATATAAGAATGACTTTATTGTTGTAGAAATTAAACGTTACAACGTTACATGAATCCATCTTAATATAAACCTTAAACAGGAATAGCTATCATACAAAACATACATGACTTTAAATATAAATAATATATAGGAACATTTAACCCTAGCTAGCATTAGCTAAGATCTTTCAGAGACCCGAAGTATAGGGAACTCCGGTGGCCGGAAGCCATGAATCACCGGACAAGAAGCTTCCGACGGTGAACTTTCCGGCTTCGGCCGCGCTCGCTATGACATGATATCCTGGCCATTTAACCCTCCCTCCGGTGGCGGCTCCGGAACCGGAGTTCATGTACTCGCCATAGTACAAAGTACTCAAGGCGAAGTTCCCGCTCCACTCCAGCCAGCCGGCCGGATTGATCGAGCTGTCTAAGCTCGTCTTCATGAACACCGTCCTCGAGTACTGCTTCCACGGCCGGCCCAAGTACGACTTAACCGAGCTCTGCACCGGCTTTAGGTCAGACGCCGCCGCGACCGCCGAGTCATGAATAGAGATTCCGGTGTTCTCGTTCGGGTCTGACCGGCCCTGCGCGGTCACGGTATTCTGCTGGCCGCTCATCGGCTTCCTCAAGTAGATGTTGCAGCTCTGAAGGACGACGGCAGCGTCGCCGAAGATGAAGTCGACGGTGCCGTAGACGTCACAGTTCCGGTAGAACTGGCGCTGTGAGTAGGTGTAGAGGGTGTCCTGATAGCCCTTGAAGCTGCACCGGTAGAACACCGACAAGTCCGATCCTGATCGGAGCGCCACCGCCTGGTGTTTCCCGGGGCCGGCCGTGTTCTCAAAGGTCATGTCCTGAGCAATGAACCCGTCACCGACGATGCCTGCAACCCAAAGGACTTGTTATAAGCTTTGAGAGTTAAAAGTCCATAACATGGACTCGTTTGTCTAAAATGAGCTGAAAAAAAGGCAATTAAGTTGATGAAGATTATAAAAAGCTTTCTAGAAGTGATATTAATAATGTCTTCTTTCCATAACTTTAGGTTTTGTTGTGAATATCTTGTTATATATATGAAGAACTTACCAAAGGTGGCGGACTTGAAGGTGGTCGAGCCGTCTTGGACGTTCTTGCTGCCGGTGACGACGGTGGTGTCGATGCCGTCGCCGACGAACATTAGATTCTTCATGGAGCTTGCTATCTCGACGTTCTCTTTGTAGACACCTCCTTTTACGTGGATGACGAACCTAGATGTGCCGCTCCTTAGCTTCACGGAGGCCTGGACGGCCTCGGTGATGGTCTTGTAGTTACCGGAACCATCCTGTGCGACGACGAGGTTGGCTTTGATCGAGGAAGACTGGAGGAGCTTCCGGTCGGCGGTGGAGACCCAGTCCGGGAATCCATCGACGAGCAACCGGCGGTTGCCGCCGGATTTCGCTGGGGCCATCTCATTGATGATCGCCAGCGAGTTGCTGAGAGACTCCGATAAGTTGCCGGACATGAACGGCGACGCCGCCAATCCCGACAGCACGCCGAGCTCCATGAAGCCATCGCGGCACGCCTGGTCGTTGGCCATGGCCGCACTGAGCCACGTCTGCTTGTCGGCGTAGCCGACCGGCCCCTCGGAGCCCATCGTCCGGTTGAGCTTCCCGACGGTGTCCGCCCAGAGCTCCATGCAGTCGGCCCACGCCACCCGGACTCGCCAGTCGAGCTTTGCCATGTCGGCGGCCGTCGCAAGCTCATGCCCTTGCATGGCACGCTCCATGGTGGCTCCGACGACACGGGCGAGTAACCCTGACGGAGAATTATCTTGGCTGGAGAAAAGATTGGCGCCTATCATGGAGCTACAAACGTTAGGGTGAGGAGTCTGGCTGCATGATACTAAAGGGTCACACTTGGCCACCCTTATAATTAGGGTTATGAGCAAAGAGAAGAAGAGGAGATGTGCTACAAACTTGGCCATGTTCTACTACTGAAGGATAGCTATGCATGAAGAGAGAGGGGAAGGATGGCACCCTTTATATAGGAAAATGAGATAGAGAAGTAGCTTGTTAAGAAATCTTTGTGAGATATGCAAGCTGGGGTTAGGTAGTGTTTGAAGGGTATACAGTGGGGGTTCGCATGGATTCCGTGTGCTATGATCACTTGGGTTTTGAAAAGGTACGTGGAATATTAGGGTTTATCCAGAAGAACAGGAAGAGCTTTTTTCTATTAATTATATTCTGTTATTAAAAAATATAAAAAAATTGAAAGTCGTAATTAAATGGTCCTATTGTAATATTCCCTTGATCAAATTTGAATGAATTAATCGACCAATATAATTCAGGATAAATCATGCAATGTAATTCAGTCATTATTTCTTAAGTGAGATATTTGAATAACCATAAAAGATTAAAAGAACTAATTAATACCCTCTTGCAATCTCATCACTCTCCTATTCACGAATCTAAGTTTTGACAAATGTAAATTAATTAATTGACCAATTAATGATAATTTGATTATCATTTCTTACAAGTGAATTAGTTTAAATCTTTTCTTGAAAGAAATTTAACGGTGGGAACCTTTTTGCACAGAAAACCAAATAAAAGAGCAGGGTAAAATGCAAACACATACAAAAATAATTATCATCCCACGTAAAAATCTGCTTCTTCTTCCTTTTTTTATTTTTTTTTATTTTTTAATAGTTAAGCACAGCCATAGGTAGAGAGAGTACCGGCGGGGGTGAGAGATGGTACCAACCATCAAACCCGGGTCCTTCACAGAACACCCAAGCTGTCATACCAGATAAGCTAAGGGAGGTCGGTAAATCTGCTTCTTCTTCCCCTTATCTATTTGTCTCTCTAATGTTGTTAAGTAAGCATGCGTGTTCATATGGATCATCTTATTTTCATTGATCGCGGTTGTCATCCCTTTTGTGTCATATATAGTGCATGTGTTCAATTTCTTGTACAATTGGATCTTAAACCAAACAAATAAGTCATGAGCATCTATATCTTGTCTTCTCTCTGACTATTTAACAGTAAACATGCATGCATGTATGCATGTATGGCATAGAAGATATTGGAGATCCTATATACATATAGTGGTTGAGCGAGAGGCACCACCTTGTGATATTGAGGAATTGCACTTATAAAATGAAAGGTCATGAGAAAAGAAGATGCCACTTGGGAACAGATGGAGATCCTTAGAGAACATTTTCCAAATTTGAACCTTGAGAACAGGGTTCTTCTTCAATGTGGGGGAGAATGATAGAGTCCAGCAGGCGTTCGGCACGAGCACGGAAGCCAAATCCCAAGTATTCTCAGTTACTAGAAGTAAGAGTCTTAGATGAGTTTGGACTCTTAGTTATGTTGGGTCGTTTGATAGGGACAAGGAGAGTAGCAGGACGTAGGCCTCTGTTTAGGAAAGCGCCTGCGAACGCAATTAGGATCGTAGGTATATAAATAGAGCTTATCTTCCCCGTAGTAGGTTTATGCTTTTGGTTAATAAACAGTTCCTCTTCTTAGAATTGAGAGGAGATCAGGGGTTGTACGGGCATTGATTGGACATGGGGTGTTCCTCCGCCATCAATTGAGGATGAGTGCTCATTTATGTATGTATATTACACGAGCCGTCGCTCATTCATGTACATGGTCTAAATCATATATATTACACACGTCGTTGAATCAGTAGTGAGATACCGATCAATTGATCTAATCCATCGGTAGCCCAATACTGATGGACTATATCAATCAATCAGTATCTCACTACCGATTGAATGTACTAATGATCGGATCGATAGTAAGGTACCGATTGGTTGATCTAATTCATCGATATCTCACTACCCATGTAATAGACCAATCAATCGATATCCCACTACCGATTAGGTGTCATGTGCACTACACATGTCACGTAGTCATGTGCACAAAACTTTATTCATTGAGAACTATTCTTTTCTTCTTCTTTGCTTTTTTACTTCCTTTCACTACAACTTTTGTACGTCTAGACATATTCGCTGCTACAGCTCTATTTCTTCTTCTTCCATTGTTCGTGAGGTGAGATTCCTAGAGAGCTTGATCTCATCAGGAAATTAAGGAAGTGAGATGTCCATAGATTTCTATCATTTTTTATATATTTATCATCAAAACAACTCCTAGTGTTTGTTGAGTCTGTGGAGACTGATTGCTCTGGATTATGATACTGATTCGACTATGACGCACTACGTAGAACTAACGGGGTCCGAGCCAATGCCCCGACGGGGATCGACCTGACTGGTCAAGGGTGGGGGATTTCGGAGACAACACCCTCAAAAGGTAAACGGATTTAAGATCTGTCTATAGGGGTAGTTTATGTAATTCTTTCTATATCATATGTGCCGAAACCCTAAGATATGAGGGTTTATGTGGGTGGACGTCATATATAACTTGTAATTTGGCTCTTTGTCTCTGAGATAGTGAAAAAAATCTCCAACGATTTTGTGGACGTAGCTCTATTCTGGGGTGAACCACATAAAGTCATGTGTTTTTGCATTCTTCTTCTTCTTCTTCCCTGCTAGATCCTAATGCTATTGATTACTGGAAGACTAGAAAAATCACAATGCATCGAGAAGTCAGCAAAGGCACAGTTGAAAAGTGACTCAAATTGAAATTCTTTTTTAGAGTCCAAATTGGACAAATTCATTAGATCAAATCTCATATAATTGAGAGTGCAGGCATTGGATCTCTCTCTCATTGCCTCATTGGAGTCCCACCTTGATAAGAACTCTCAATTGATCTTATACGGTATCTATGAGGGAAGAGATGATTGTGGGCTGTAGTGGGGCCGCGTAAGAGAGGAAGAGAGCTGCTTTGTAGGGATGAGAGAACAAAAGTGGACGGCTGTAGCGGAGAAAGAAGAGATAGAGATAAGAGAAGACGAGAAGAGATGATTGAGGGCTGCAGTGGGAACGCATAAGAGAGAAAGAGAGTTGCTCTGTACGGGTGAGAGAAACAAAAGTGGGCGGCTGTAGCAGAGAAAGAGGGAGACATGGAGATAAGAAAAGATTCGAAGAGAGAGACATGGAGAGAGGGACTTCGATGAGAAAATATTCGATAATTGATCAATCAAGTATCCTGTAATTTTCTTAATTTTAGTGGATTTTTTTGATGTGCTCTCCATGTAGAGGGAGAATCTGTTTCTGAATCACGCAAATCGATCTATGTGGCTTGTATTTTTTTATTGTTTTTTATTATTATTTTGTATCTTTTGATTTGGTTCTCTACATTTGTGTGTTCGAGCATTGATTTAGGGCTTATAAATATCAATCAAGGATCGAGAATCCGACGCTTCCGCGCCAACATGTATGAGGATACTTCGAAGGAACACATGTATGTATCAAGGGGATGATCGTCAAAAACTTGTAGCTGTAACTCGACGGATCGAAAGAGCATGCGGGACGGAATTTTGATCAAACCATGTCTTTTTCCTCGTTATAGGCTGCGGTTGTTGAAGAATTGAATATAGTTTGGTGGAAAAAATGAGGAGTTCTGGTGTGTTACGTTTGATGTCATTAATGGTGCGTACGTGGCTTATCTCAAATATATAGCTTTCAGGCTGTCAAAATCCAACATGCAACACACAAGTTGCATACTTGCATGCATGCATGAATTAGTACGCATTTCTTAATTACATCAATGCATGCAGACGTACGTACGTCTATAATACGTGATTGGAAGCTATAGGAACTACATACATAATACACGTACGTATATTATATATAAGTAAATGATAATTATTAGAGGCCAGGAGAAAGGGGCGAACTTTTGTTCCTTCACGTAGGATAAGGTTGCAAGTATGTGTGCATGCATGTTGATCGATGAGCTTTTGGTCTAAATAAAAGGGAGCTATTTATATAGGGGGTCCAGACAATGATCCAAATATCCAATTATATTGTAATATGTGTGTGTGTACGTGTATATATATGATATAAATATGCATACGTACGTACACTTGGCATTATGATTTGAATACTAGATACGTGCATTCAAAAATATTGTAAGGAACTTCAAATCTCTTTAAGTTTCATATTGATGAAGAAACTTAAAGCTAGGTTCTAAATATAATTATAACTTTTTCCAAGTAACCACAATGGCATATAAACTTCCAAGGGGTGTAACCAGCTATCTATATCTAATAATCTTTGGAAGAAAAAAAAAATTATTCTCAAAATCTAAGGTCAGGACTATCATTTCATTCCAACGGCTAATTAATTTGAATGCAAAATAAAATCGGATTTGAACACCCAAAACCTTCGAGCTCGATGATAAGGATGCACGTACGTAGCCTTATCATCGAGATCGAAGGTTACCATGAGAGTCAATAGCTTGCATGCATGGATGATGAAGACTACACAGAAGGTGGTCATAGTTAGCGTTGAAGATGGAAGAGATTAGCTAGTATGACATATATCAAAACATCTATATATATATAACCAGCCAACGAATTGATGTAGAGAGGTATCCAATCCAATCCTTATCCTATCATCATCAGTACTCTACTTGTAGGACAAATACTAATTGTTGGCATACCGTTAGCCAACTCCCTCTATATTTGACCAGTTTCTTTTGGCATTTAATTTTAGAAGAGACCAAAGGCATGCAGGCATCCAAATCCTAATTGTGCACTGTTTTGTTTGGTTTACAAATTCAAAGTTTCACACCCTCCGTATTATAAAGTGGTACTTCAAGTCCTTAATCGAAAGTGCATGACTTTTGGAAGGAAGGAAAAGGTAGGTACCCAGCTACATGAAAACTGACGTGTTCCGTTGTAGAAAGTGCTATTTCTAAGTCTCCAACGGAAAGTGACTTCCAGAAAAATGCCGCTTTTCACCTATTATATCAAAGACACTTGCGGTCCTAATCGTTGATCTTTGTGTGGATAAATGTTTCATAAGCTTTTTGATGGCTGACATTGGGACCGTACGTTAATATATCATAAGCTTAATTACAAATGCTCCTCTCTTAATTACATCTTGGCCTCTTATCAGTTTGCATTACAAAATACCCCCTTGGTTAATTTGTAATCCAGCAAAATAATTTTTCTAAATGTTATGCTAGAAAAGGAATAAAAGACATAATTGCCTATTACAATCTTCCTTCCATCGAGTCTGAACTCGATCCAACACAAAATTAAGCGGCCAAATAAAGATAAATCAAGAGTAATTCTTAAGTGAATTAAAATAATTATATAGAGACATATATATATATATATATATATATATATATATATAGAGAGAGAGAGAGAGAGAGAGAGAGAGGAATTTTTCTAAGGGAACTGTTCCCTAACTCATGTGTAGGGAACTATGATCCTGACCGTCCGATCTCATCGAACGGTCATGATCAGATCATGAGAGTTAACACCCCCCCTCCCCAGCCCATCTTCCCCCCCATTCACTTGATCCCTCGCCCGTGCCCTACACATCACCGTCGACGACCTCGCCCCGGCCTCCCTCGACCTCCGCCGCCCTCGAGCTTCCACGACCTCCTCCGCCCTCGAGCTTCCACAACCGCCGCCGACGACTCCGCCCTTGAGTTTTGACAACCTCCTCCCTCGATCTCCAGTGTCCCTAAGTGCCGCCGCCGTCCCGTCGCAGCCCTCTAGCACTACCCTCGAGCTTCCACAACCACCGCCCTCGAGCTTCGACGACCTCCTCCCTCGATCTCCAGTGCCCCTAAGTGCCGCCGCCATCCTCCCTTTTGGCTTAATTGGAACTAATTTTGTTTTCAACACAACTCCTGTAGCAGCCTCTTTTGGCTTAATTTCTCAAAAAAAAAAGAAGGAAAAGAAAGCTTGTGTTTGGACGATGGTTATTTTGGATTATGGATTTGATGATTGGATTGTCAATCGTTTTCTAGGTGTTGCTGAGAAGGAGATGCTTGATTTGCTCTTTGATGGTTTAACTGCTCACTTATTGGTGATGTCTTCACAATCTAAAGCGAATTTTTGTCCTTTTGATGTTTTTGATCTTTTTTCATCAAATTATAGCCATTTCGAAAGCGAGCAGCTCGTATTTTTATCAATCGCAATTTGTTCAGATGTAACTTTGGAGAATACTAGCCTTTATGTTCATTCAAAGAGGAGGGGCATATAGGTTTGTAAGCTTCTAGAGTGCCATGACTCATGTTAGAGATATGGAATAGCTGGAGAGCTTAGAGGGGATTATGAATGATCTATCAATGAGGCATCAACAAAACAACTGGGACGTATCTGGATTATTGCTTAGTCTCATTTCTATACGTTGGTTCTACATTTGAAATATGAGTTGTTTGTATATAGAAAACTCATTAAAACTTGGATCCATGAAACTTTGTCATAAAAAACCTACATATGCAGCAACTGCTGAAAAGAAGGCCACCAGAATTTGACAACCATCCTCCATAAAGAAACACAAATGTACACTGGATTTTTTTTTCAGGATGACCAATCAAATGTACAAAATCGAGGGAAAAATAATGAGCCCAATCTGATGAGGTTTATAGAGATGTCTTTCTTTCTTTTCTTTTTCTTTTTTTTGATGAGTTGAGCCTTGGAAAGGCTAAGACTACAAAATATGAACCAGCGCCGATCGACAGTCCTCCGGTTGCCAAACAAACCGCACTCCGGAGGAACGACACGATCGAGTTATAGCATCAGCTACTACATTTATAGAGATGTCTTTCAGTCCTTAGAAAGGAAGAAAGTTTTCTTTTACAGCTAAACTGGAAACTGAGATGAGCACTCCTCAATTTTCTTCTACATCGGATAGCATCTCTTGGCACCTACATTCCCGGCTGCAGAATGCTTTCTCCCCTCTGGGAAACATCATCCATACCAGATTGCTTAAATTGAGATGCTATGCTATAGCATTGCTTCTTCAGAGTACTTGTGACAAATTGGCGTATACCATATTGATGGTTGATATCAGTAATAGACTCCTCCAAGAGCAGCTGAGTTACAACAAATCACAAATTGACTACTGTACAAGTTTTACATTGCCACAAAGAACAAAGTATTCGGAAGCTATGATGCATGGCAAAACTCTTGCTATCCCCAATCGTCACAGAACTTTCTCTATCTCGAACTCGAAGAATGTCTTTAGACACCAATACAGACAATACCGAAGGGCTGCTATTCCCCCGCAGGCAGCCCAGAAGAACAAAATGTACCATCCAATGTTTGAGTTTATACTCCCATTTTTTTTTTTTTTTGATTAGATGAGCCAAAAGGCTAAGAACTACATCCCACTACTGAATACAATCTAGAGCCGCAGGCCCATCAACCCTCGACCAAACAAAACTCGTTTGGAGACTACGACAGTAGCGAGCAATGCTATCCGCTACACAATTGCTAAGCCTAGGAATATGCAAAAAGGACACGGACTCAAAAGTCAACACTTCAAACCATATATTCCTCGCCAAGCCCTCTAGCTCCTTCGGCCAAAGTCTGGCACCATTGAGGATCTGAACAGTCTCCAACGAATCAGATTCCACCATAAGCTTAGCAATACCCCTCGACTGTGCCTCTCTAATAGCCAAAGCCACTGCGACCATCTCACCATGTAAAGCCGAGCCCACACCAACCGGCCAGCCCAACGCCCAGTCTAAGGAACCAGAGCGAGAAGAGCATACCGTGCCAATAGCTGCAGAGAAGGAGTTGGGCTCGAAGGATGCATCCGTCTATAGAACCTAAAGTCCATGACAAGGCCTTGAGGCATCGCAGTTAGCACCAGTCTTGGAGCTCAACCGCAACTGCTCCTTAACCAACCTGGAGACTCTGCAAGCCAAAGCCTCTGCTGAGCTGCCCTCCGAATTAAATATGATGCTGTTGCAATCCTTCCAAATACTCCAAATGTCATAGGCCATGTAAGATCTTAGTTTGCCCACATTATCTCCTCCAGAAGAACTAACAAGGAGCTCCAATAACACCTCAGGATCCCATCTAGGCAACACCAAGCCATCCTTCAATGCAATCCGCTGAAAAACATTAAGCACAAAGGGACAACTGAAGAGGGCATGCTCAATAGTCTCGGGGCCTTCCCCGCACCTGGGGCAATCATGATCAGTCGCCATGCAAAACCTCCAAAGAACCTCCCTAACCGGCAACCTTCCTTTTAGAATTCGCCACACAAAATGTTGGATACGAGGTCCAACTCTAAGCCGCCAGATGTTGGACCATGTCGGGTCTCCAGCCTTTAAAACATGCAAAGGAAATCTTTCTCGAAGAGCGAACAGGTAAGCCGATGATGTCGAGACCTTGCTCGGACCATTGAAAATCCAACGGGCTTTGGGTTGAGTGATTATAGTTTTTTGATGATATCAGAACAAAGATATCGAGTTTGAATTGCGTTGTGTAGTTCCTCTCACTTCTTTAATATTCATGTATGAGGACTCATGATCATTTACGCCACACATAAAAGAGATGTGCTAGATTATATTAATATAAACTCATCATCACCTATTAACTTAAGCTTTTGAATTAAATGGTTAAATTAAATTTAACCATTCTTCACGTTGAGATTTAAAGAAGGGTAGTCTTTTCCCGTGTTTGATTTATTCGAAGAGGGAGACGAGGGGAGATTCACCTTTTCTTTCACAATGAGAGTGATGTGTCTCGAATCTCAACTTGGATCATATAAAACTGAAGTTAGATTCCCCACTTCACCTCAATGTTGAACAACTCTCCAATTGCGTGAACTCGGTGCATACAAAACCAAGATAGAACCCGGCTGTAAAACTTCCACCCAGGCCTCCTCAGCACAGCCTTCAACCTTGGGCAGTGGCGGAACGAGGGGGGGTTGGATCCACCAAAAATTCACAAAAATGCCCTTTTATAAAAGTTCTTCTTGAATATATTACAAATACGA